>PVIY010063238.1:0-10568 GCA_004026745.1 Myrmecophaga tridactyla | reverse complement strand
GGGAATGGTGAGAACGGGGGAAAACTCAACTTCCCCAAGTTGAATTCTTGATATTCTCACAAGCAGTGTGGACAACCAAAGCTATAGGCTGAGCCCCCAGTCTTGGGGTTTGTTCATATGAAACTTAACCCCACAGGGAATAGTTCAAGTCTACTTAAAATTAGGCCTAACAGTCACCCCCAAGAGAACCTCTTTTGTTGCTCAGATGTGGCCTCTCTCTCCAGCCAACACAGCAAGCAGACTCACCACCCTCTCCCTGTCTACATGGGGCATGACTCCCAGGGGTGTGGATCTTCCTGGCAACGTTGGACAGAAATCCCAGAATGAGCTGAGATTCAGCATCAAGGGATTGAGAAAAACTCTAGAATGAGCTGAGACCCAGCATCAAGGGATTGAGAAAACCTTCTCGGCCAAAAGGGGGAAGAGTGAAATGAGACAAAGTGTCAATGGCTGAGAGATTCCAAACAGAGTCAAGAGGTTATCCTGGTGGTTATTCTTATGCATTAAGTAGATATCACCTTGTTATCCAAGATGTAATGGAGAGGCTGGAGGGAACTGCCTGAAAATGTAGAGCTGTGTTCCAGTGGCCATGTTTCTTGATGATGATTATATAATGATATAGCTTTCACAATGTGACTGTGTGATTGTGAAAACCTTGTGTCTGATGCTCCTTTTATCTACCTTGTCAACAGATGAGAGGAACATAGAGAATAAAATTAAATAATAGGGGGAACAAATGTTAAAATAGATTTAGTTTGAAATGCTAGTGATCAATGAAAGGGATCACTAAGGGGTATGGCCTAAAAAATTTTTTTTTCTGTTTGTTATGTTTTTCTTTTGTCTTTTTATTTTTTTTTTCTGAATTGATGGTAATGTTCTGGGAAATGATCATGATGATGAATATGCAACTATGTGATGATATTGTGAATTGCTGAGTGTATGTGTTTGTGTTTCTTGTAATTTTTTTTAATTAATAAAAAATTTAAAAAAATTGAAATACAGGTATCCTTTAGTTTATCTTTATAAGACAGTACAATTTAATTAGAAATTTTGTTTAAGATTTCCCTTGAAATGTATGTTAAGTTTTTAACATTGGATGCAACTAAATATTTACTGCAAGTCAAGGCATGTAAGAATAATATGCAGTGCACCCTTTAAATTAGCAATTCTCTAAGGAGAGAATAGAATGGAAATTGGTCACAGATTCTGAATCAGATCTCTAATGGAGTCTGTGCAGTTTGAAAACAGCAGTACTTTCGCCCTTAAATTTCAGTCATGATATTGAATGTGCTCTAACTTTGAGTTAACATGAGAGGGTGAGAAAATACTACTTTTCAGAAGGAATATATATTTGTAATTAATGGACTTTTAAAATACTCTATATCACTAATTTTTAAAAACCCAATGCCTAAAAATTTTGTTTTGTCCCCATTTTGCCCTCAACTTCTTAAGTGGAGCTGACTGACAGACAAGCTGCAAAACACACACATAAAAATGCAGCAGCAGTCAACAACAGAATATGGCACAATGAAAGCACACAGTTATCTTCCCTCCCTCTAACGGACCCAATAAAATGATAATAGAGAGGTTAAAAGGTACAAACCCACAATAGCAAAGAGAAAGAGGAAGGTTACGTGGTTGGGCAAAAGACAGCTATAAATCTCTGGAAGATGGAAAGCAGATGAAAGAGAGACAATTGTGAAGCAAGGCAAAGGAACCCATAACTAGAGGCTGCGGAGGCAATGAAACAGAGGAGAAAATATACCCATCAGAATCCTAGCATTTCCAGGTTTGGAAGCACCAGATATTAGGGAATAGGAGGAAAACAAGAGCTAAAAATAGGGGGACCAACTGAAGGTCTGATACAAGGGGGTTGATCCTCTACCAACCATGTGTCTACCCAGTAGAAAAAGAAAGTGAACAACCACAGAGGAAAGACCCCGCTAGTCAGATATTAGTTCTTCCCCTGATTAATCTGAATTAAAACTTCACCCATATATCCCCAGAGCTCTCAAGCGGTTTCTGTTTTCTCTTTCTTACATACGACTGGATGGCTAAGGATCAAAAAATAATAGAAAAACTGAAATGTAAACACACCCAAAAAAATTGAGCTAGGAGAAAAGAGAATTCGGGAAATAAAAACAAAAACATATGATAGTCTTTGAAAGATTCAAGATGCTGCATATATAAAATAACACCTAAATGTATGACAAGAAAATATTATAGAAGAGTTATTTGAAATTAATAATCTATTCTAAAGAGTAGAAGCTAAAGAAAAGAAACTCACATAAATTGCAGATTAGGTACTATCAGGTGGTTTCACAATGAGACCAAAGAATGTAATACAACAGAAGTTCATTTCCCAACCAGTGACAGATTAAAGCTTCTCTAAGTGAGCTGCTTTCTACCAAGCATTGATTGGGGAGCCAGGTTCCTTCTACTTCATGGTTCTATCACTCCTTAGAGGACTCATTAATTTCTGCATCTTCCTGACAGAAGGGAAAAAGAGAAGATATAATTACTCCTTGAAAGCCTTCATCCAGAGATAGCACATGTCGTTTCCACTCACCTTCCATTGTCTAGTCACATAGCTGCATATAACAGCAAGGGAAGCTGGGAAATTATAATTTGGCTGTAGGCCCAGGAAGAATACCACATGGAGTTTGGTGTACAATGTCTACCACAATATACATGGACTACCTCTAGAAAGATTTAAAAAATAATAATATAGGGTTACCTCAGGGGACTAAGATGCAAGGAATCAGGTATGGGAACTTACTTTTCACTGTATACCTTTTCATATTGTTTTATTTTTTTTGCAGTAACCCTATAGAAGACAAAGAGAAAATGTTAGAGAAAACTAAGAAATAAAGGATAAATCAAGGATATCCAACATTGGATTAATAGGAGTTTCAAAAAAGAGAACAGAGAAAGTGAAAATGAAGAAATGTCTAAAACTGATGAATTAATATTAGGATAAGCATATTTTTAAAGAGATACCAAAATAACCACAAGAAGAAATACTTAGAAAAGTTGATGTTTTGGCATCTCAGAAGCAGGACCAGGAGTAGGACCGGGTGGGAAAGGGGACTGTTGATTTTCATTATTTCTTTCAAATTCTTGTACGTTCATCATATGTATAAGTTACTTTAATTTAAAAAAGTGAGCTCTTACTATGTCCCAAGGATAGGTGCAGAAACTTCAATGATAAATTAAAAATGGGTTCTTGTTCTCTAGGAGTCAGTGGGGCAGACAAATATATCAAATAAAATTACAATTCAGTGTGATAATATACACAGAATTATTTATAAAATGACATTTCTACAAGATAATAGCCCTGCAAGACAGGAAAATAGAAGAAAAGAGGATTCAGGGAACAGATCTTTGAAATGCTATTGGTGCTAAGAGTCTTAAAGGATCTTTAATTCTTAACCTGATCTTTTAGTCTTAACCTGAGCATCTCCTTTCCTCACATCTATTATTACTCCTAGGATAATTCCATTCAAATCAGGAAAACTAGTAGAAATACTATTCCTCTTCAGGAATGCTAAAAAAAAGTTATAATACTTTTATTACTACTGCAGATCAAGGATGTAAAGTAAAGATGAGAAAGAAAGAAAGAAAAGCTGAGAATGAAGGTATAATGGACATTTGGTGCCCTATATCACATTGACTCTGAAAAAAGAACTCACTTTACAATGAAAAAAGTAAAGCAAAGAGCTGATAACCAAGGGAATTCCTTGCTACCTCTTGGAAAAGTTGAACTGGTCTCTATTACCATGTCAGTTGAGTGACAATACTTTCTGAGAGTAAGAGACTGACCTACAAGATAAAATTTATGCTTCAAATCAGTGACTAATATATTGCACTTGTTTCTCCCTTAGCCAGAATACACAAGCCTGGGAACCAAGGAATAGAAATGAGAGTGGCTCCTACAATATACTTAATGACCTCCAAAATTTGAAGACTAGAAACTTTCACTCTGTGAACCTTTGCTCTCTCAGTCAATTACATCCCAGTCCTGGATTTCAAAGGGCAGAGACAGATGACAAACTGTTAAAGTAGCAATAGCAGAAGTACCATTAAGTCCAGTGGTGGTATCAGTGATATGTGTCAAAAGCAGTAATCTAACAACACTGATCCTGTGGATTGATCTGGGCAGAGGTTCCTGGGCCAAGCCTGCCTTGGTTCCTGGTCCTTTCTCAGACCCATTTTCCAGCCTTCTCCAGAGACTCTGGATTGCCTAACATCCTTCCAATAAATTCTATATCTATGTGTTAGTCGGTGTCTTTTCCTATTATTTATATCCAAAAACTCTGATGATACAGAAAACAGAGATGGTGATAAATCAGAAAAAGATTTCTATATATTCAAAATATTCTTATCCATGTTGTGCTAAAAAATATAACTGAGTCATGTGCCTTAAGAAATAGAGAATGTTTTCAAAACAAAGAAAATATTTCACCAGACACAATTAAGAAGTCTATAAACCTGCTAAACAAGCAAACTTTAACTATAAAAAGCAAAATAATTTTTCCTCCATCTCTAATGGCTTTGATTTGTGTTTCAATTGTTTTCCTCATTTTTGTTGTTATTGTGAATAGCAATCCTTAAACTTTTTCAGTAACATGTTACTGAAAAAATTTGAACATACGTTTATTCATTAAAGGAAAATTGCTATTTATAAATTTCTAAAAGAGCCCTCCTAGGTGAGAAAGTATCTTCATTTCATAATTTCAATTTTCACAATTTTTTCTTGTTTATCTTTTAAAGAAAAGTCCATTGATGCTTTTATCAAACCTGTAGATAAAGGTACTTCATATTGCCAAAAATTTTTAAAGTTTTTATACAAGGAAAAATTCCTCCTCAAAACTTTCAAGAAAACTGATTAAAAGAATTATAATAGGAGAATATTTAAACTATTCTGGGAAAACATGAGTCATGTGTCTTAATTGTGTTCTATTTTCTATGGTTTTATTCATTTGATATTCAATATTGCTCTAACATCAAACTGTCTTCCACAAACTAAACATTTAAAGTCATTGCTCAAGAAATCTTTAATTCTAGTCATTACCACCTCACAAATGTTCCCAGCCAATATATGGCAGACATAGTCAACAGCTGACAATCAACCTTCTTTCTAAATAAAGCTTGAGGGCGGCTGCCGTGGCTCAGCAGGCAGAACTCCGACCTGCCGTGCTGGAGGTCTGGAGTTCGATCCCTGGTGCCTCCTGCCCATATGCAAAATTAAAAAAAAATAAAAATAATAATAATAATAATAATAAATAAATAAATAAAGCTTGAGCACCTTCTTTGTTACCCTCTTGACCACTGCAATGGACAATAGCAAAAAACTCTGGATGTTATTAACAAAGATAATGAGATGACAGTTAATCCCTTAGACAATCTTCAAAAACACTGTACTCAATGGGAAAAAAGGTACACTTCTACCAGCAGACTGCAGGCTACGAAATAGAATATACTGTATCCTGAATGATAGCCTGGGCACATCACCAACAAACTAATATTTTTAAAAACAAATTATATGCTTTTAATTCTGAATTCTCCAAACTACCTGCAAGAGCCTAGAAATAATCCAGGAAGTGTTGAGTGCACCTCACTGCTCCCAGGTTTTGTATATTCTTTCTCTCTACATATATATTCCCTCTCTCACAACTGGGAAAAAAGTGTTAGTTTGGTCCTCAGACTAAAAAAAAATCATGATAGCAATAATGAATATTAATTAGAAAATGGCCTGAGACTTGACTGCATAATTTATGCATAAATATGCAAACTGGAGGCAGATTACCTTTTATTTTACACACCTCAGCATGATCCTTGGAAATTCTGAAATAGAAGCCAGAGATTTAAACTATATACTATGATTGCTAAACTCAAGTTTGACTTATACAACTAATAAATCTCTATATAGTATTACCTAAAATAATTGTATAATGATATGACTCCCAGGGTTGAACTTGATCCTGGCATTGTGGAATGGATAATGCCTTGCTGACCAAAAGAAGGGAAAGAATTGTACCAAATAAGGTATCTGTGGCTGAGAGAGTTCAAAAAGAGTCCAGAGGCTACTTTTATGCAAACTTCAATGAGATATTGCTATTAACCATGGTTTGCCAAACCTCAATCAAAACCATTCCCGCCAACTCTAAAGAATATCTAGGGCTTTATCTGAGATTCTACAAAGGTTCCATGCTACAACTCCAGTTAAGTTCCTAGACCAGATAAGTCCTGAAACCCAGAGGGGCCAGACTCTCCAGAACATAAACTAGTTCCATCCCACTATCCCATATTAACGACAGCCCTTTCCATCATGAAAAAGTTAGAATGGGTTTAGCCCAAATACCCGTAGAGATTAGGAGAAAGATCACAGGAGAAGGTGTAGTTATAACAAAGAAGGTAGGATTAAACAAATGAGTATGAATGTTGAATCATTATATTGATATTTCAGCGTCTTAGAGCAGCCAAAAGGAAAAACCTAAAATCGTGGGACTGCAATCCATACCAAACTCTGAAATCTGTTCTACAACTAATTGTTGCAGTGTGCTTTGAAATTTATTGCTTTTTGGTATATATGTTATTTTTCACAATAAAAAAAATTTTTTTTTTAATTTTCCTATCCTGAGCATTCACCTAAACTTGGTCGATCATTGGCATGGGATGAGTCTTCCTCAAATGGTAAAAACACAAATTAAAAGAAGATGGAGAGTGGTGTAATATCATCCATTGTGTCTGATGACTATGGGAATCTTTGCATTTTAAAAAGTTATTACCAGTCATGAAAAAAAAAAATTTTGTTTGGGGCTATTTCCTGAACCTCATAAAATGCACAAAACTGCTTACAGATTTATAAATTCAGTAAGAAGAGTAAAACAGAAACTTGGTAGACCTCATTTACAAAAGTACTGATATTTCTCAGCATCAGTAAAAGAGAGAAAAATGAATTCTAATAAAATTGCCTTCTTATTAGACAAATAACTGTTAGGATGATGAAATGAATGAAAAATCAGTTAAAATTAAACAAGAACATTTGTAAGCTATTGATTTACAATGCAGAGACATGAAAAACTCAAAATGAGTCCAGCCAATGTGCTTGGATAAAGACGTTAATCAATGGAGCATCAAGGCCAATTAGTTCAAGAAATTAAATATTAAAGAGGCAATACTCAAATGTTTTATAACCACTCAAATTTTAGCAATATACCTCAAAGATAATTATCAAAGAATCTAAAATAATGAGGACTGTTATGTGAAGTCATGCTTTCATTTAAATTGATAAATTCACTTAAGATTCAAGATCCATTTAAGCTTTAATATTTTAGGATTAAAATGTTTATTAATAAGGGAAAGGAAGGCATTAAATGTATTGTTCAAGTTTGCTAGCTGCTGAAATGCAATATACCAGAAACGAAATGGCTTTTAAAAAGGGGAATTTAATAAGTTGCTAGTTTACAGTTCTAAGGCCAAGATAATGTAGCAATTAAAGCAAGTCTATAGAAATGTCCAATCAAAGGCATTCAGAGAAAGATACCTTGGTTCACAAAGGCTGATGAAGTTCAGGGTTTCCTCTCTCAAGTGAGAAGGCACATGGCGAACATAGTCAGGGCTGCTCTCTCAGCTGGAAAGGCACATGGCGAACATGGCGTCATCTGCTAGCTTTCTCTCCTGGCTTCCTGTTTCATGAAGCTCCCCAGGAGACATTTTCCTTCTTCATCTCCAAAGGTTGCTGGCTGGTAGACTCTGCTTCTCATAGCTATGTCATTCTCTGCTCTCTCAGAAATCTCTCTCATTCTCCAAAATGTTTCCTCTTTTATAGGATTCCAGTAAACTAATCAAGACCCACACAAATGGGTGGAGACACGTCTCCACCTAATTCAGCTTAACAACCACCTTTGGTTGAGTCACATCTCCAGGGAGATGATATAATTATAGTTTCAAACATACAGTACTGAATAGGGATTAGAAAAAACGGCTGCCTTTACAAAATGGGATTAGGATTAAACCATGGCTTTTGTAGGGTACATACATTCTTTCAAACCAGCACATGTACTATCATCACCAGACACTATGCTAATGATTTTCATAAATTCTACATTTTTATTAGATATATAACTTCGATTTTTCACTCCCATTACATTCAAACACGGTTACAAAATTTACTATAACAGATTCAATATTATCCCAACCAAAATTGCATAAGCTTATTAGTAGAAATTGACAAGCTGATTCTTAAATGTATATGTAAATGCCAAGATTCTAGAAGAGTCAAAACAATTTTGAAGAAAAACAAGTTGGAGAGCTTACATTACCCACTTCCAGATTCACTATGAAGCAACAATAATCAAGAGAGTGTGGTACTGGCATAAAGAGAGAACAGTGAAGATGTGTCTAGAAATAGACCTATGCATATATGGTCAAGCGATTTTCAAAAAGAATGTAACAGTAATTGAATGCAGAAAAGATAGATTTTTCAATAAATGGTGCTAGAACAACTCAATATCCATGTGCAAAAAAAAAGTAGCAAAAAACAAAAAGAAATTTTAGCATATACATGTTTTATATATATACATATATAATATACTTCATACCATATATAAATAATAATTCAAACTGGACCAAAGACCAAATATAAAATGTAAAAGTGAAAACTATAAAACTGCTAGAAGAAAACACTGGAGAAATTTTTATGGCTTTAGGATAGGCAAAGATTTCTTAGGACACCAGAAGCATGAATCATAGGCCCCAATCTGATACATATATTTAGGAAGTGTAACTTATTTCAAAATTCTGAGATACTGAGCTGTTTGTTTATAAACTGGTCATTCCCAGGAACTGTGGGTATTTATGTGATACCTGAGACTCAAGAGTTAGACCTCTGAAGCTATGAAAGTCAGCAGTACTCCATAAAGGACTTGTTTAAAATAGTGATCAAACTTCAAGTAGAGATATGAATGAAGCCGATCTGGATAGGAGTAAGATATATCACAATACAGGCTAAAGGATGATATCTATATTTTAAAACTTCAATTTCTGTGTGAGCTAAAGGGAGAAATGTTCATTTGGTGCAAAATTTATATTTTGGGGAGTGCATTTCTTAACTGGTATGGTCAGTTTAGTTGAACACCATAAGTACATGGAATCTTGAACAGGGCATGAGATTTTGTTGGTTTGTCCAGGTTAGCGTGATGCCCTGATATACCCCAGAGTAAATCTGGCAGAGAAGAAATAAATATTTGCAAAGTCCCCTCAGGGGATGTGGTAGTAGATTCAGTTGTCAACTTGGCCAGTTAGATTCAGTTGTCAACTAGTTCTGTTGCTGTGACATCGCTTCTCAGCCTTTTGGCTAAGATCAAGTGTAGTTCTGTTGCTGTGGACATGAGCCAATGGTACATGAACCTCATCTGTTGCTGATTACATTTGCAGTCGGCTAGGAGGTGTGCCTGCTGCAATGAATGATGTTTGACTTAATTGGCTAGTGCTTAAATAAGAGAGTGCAACGTAGCACAGTCCAAGCTGCTCAGCATACCTCATCTCAGCACTCACAGCTCAGCCCAGGCCTTTGGAGATGCAGAAAGAAATCACCCCAGGGAAAGTTGTTAGAACCCAGAGGCCTGAAGAGAAGGCCAGCAGAGATCACCCTGTGCCTTCCCAAGTAAGAAAACCTCAGTTGAAAGTGAGCTGCCTTTCCTCTGAAGAGCTAATGAAATAAATCCCCTTTTATTAAAAGCCAATCCATCTCTGATGTGTTGCATTCTGGCAGCTAGCAAACTAGAACAGGGGACTATGGAGAAAGGAGGAAATAATTAACTTCCCCATGTGGAGAATTTCTGATATTCTCACAAGCAGTGGGGACAACCAAATCAATAGGACAAGCCCTTGATCTGGGGTTCACCCCTATGAAACTTATTTCTGCAAAGGAAAGGCTACTTAAAATTAGGCCTAAGCGTCACCCCCAGAGATCTACTTTTGTTGCTCAGTGTGGCCTCTCCCTCTAAGCCAACATAGCATGTGAACTCACTGCACTCCCTCCTACGTGCGACATGACTCCCAGGGGGTGTAAATCTCCCTGGCAACGTGGGACAGAACTCCAGGGATGAGCTGGGACCCAGTATTATGGGATTGGCAAAGTCTTCTTGACCAAAAGGGGGAAGAGAGAAATGAGACAAAATAAAATTCCAGTGACTGAGAGATTTCAAACAGAGTCAAGAGGTTATCCTGGAGGTTATTCTTATGCATTATTTGATGGCCCTTTTCAGTTTATGGTGTATTGGAATGACTGGAGGAAAGTACCTGAAACTGTTGAGTTGTGTTCCACTAGCCTTGATTCTTGAATGAAATCACAAAGAAAGATAGACGATAAAGATTGAGATGGTATAATCTAGGAATGCCTAGAGTGTATAATGATAGTGACTAAATGTACAAATTTAAAAAATGTTTTTGCATGAGGAAGAACAAAAGAATGTCATTACTGCAGTGTGCTGAAAATAGATGGTAATTAATATTTTAAAATTTCAACTTATGTGTGAGACTAAAGCAAAAAATGTTTATTT
>PVIY010063237.1:0-10568 GCA_004026745.1 Myrmecophaga tridactyla | reverse complement strand
ACACCTTGGTTTGGAATTTCCTTCCTGGCCGGATTCGGGGTGTCCCTGCTCTGCAGGAGGTTTCCAGCAGCTCCTCTGTTTGGACCGGCCCTCCCCTCCCACCCCTTCAAAAAGCAGACTTGGCCCTCATTGGGAGGGGCTGATGGGGCAGGCCCATTCTCCAGACAGAGGCACATATCCCTCCCAGGAGCCACTGGCACTGTACTGGCTCCTATCTTTAACCGGCCATGCCTGGTGGTAAGGAGAAGGGTCCCAGGGGCTGACCCCTTTGTCCCCGGCTCCCCGTCAGTGGGTGACCCCTTCTCCAGCCCAAAGAGGTGCTGTCAGGCCTGCAGGTAAGGAACTGGTTTCCCATGACAGCCAGTGGCAGCTTCTGAGCTTCATAGTCAGGTATTCGTTCCCTTGGCTTTTGGTGACTGAGTAACCCCTTCTTTCCTAAAGCAGTGGATGACACCTGTCATCTGTCCAAGCTGGTGGTGGGGGGACACGGCGGAGTCCCATTTGGGGTGCAGGGATGGGCTTTGATGGGCACAGGAGGTGAAGGAGAGCAGAGAGCTCTGATCTGTGTCTCCTCTCCCACAGCCTGGCCTCCCTGCACCCCTCTGTGCCCCCCAGTCCCGACAGAGCTGGGCCCACATGGTCTCTCTGCTGGCTTGGCCCCTTCTCAGCCCCTGCACCCCACCTCCACCCCCCCAATTCTGTTTCTCAAACAGGGTGGAGGACCTGGGGTGGGTAGCTTGGTGGTTGCTCCTCCTTCTACCTCTCCCCTGACCTGACCTGTCCTGAGGCTCAAAAGAAGAGCTCTAGCCTGTAACCTGTGACCTGTGACCTGTGACCTGCCCCCAGCAGGAGGCTTACAAGCTGAATCCCTGCTAGGCCTTGCATCTGCCACCTCTGCCCGCACGGCTCCCCGGCCAGGACCCCCCTCCGATGCTGCCACTTGCTTGACTTCTCGGGGGCATTACTTCATGCTGACCACCCCCGACACCTGCCCTCCTCACTCTCGGGGGACTTCCTGGTGGCTTCTGAGCGCGTGCTCCTCCCACTGCCTCCTCCCCACCATCCCTCCTCCCGGGGTCTGTCCTGCAGCCCCTTGGCCTCTCCTTCTGCACACACGCCCTGTGGGTCCTGGCAACTTGCCATGATACCACGTCCTGCCCGTGGTGTCCAGGGCTGTATCTGCCTGGGGTCCCCCGAATTTCAGGCCCTGATGGTTCCCTCTCCCTTGGACACGGCGGCCTGTCCGTGCTCCTCTACAGAACCACCAGCCCTCACTGCCCCGCACTCACGGCGCCCCCACCCCCGTCTCCTGCCACCTGCGCCTCTAAGGTGCCGGATGGGTCACCACCCTTGTCGGCTGCACGGTCCAGTTATGTAATCCACACCAGCCTGGCTGCTGCCCTGAGATATTCTACAGATGCGGTTGGCAGCTGCATCAGCTGACTTTAAGTAAAGGAGTTTATCCTGGAAAAATCACCAGAAGTCCTTAAGAGCAAATGCAGAGGTTTCCCAGAAAAGAAGAAATTTTTGCTTCAAGATGGCAGTTTCCAACCTGCTGACCTGCCCGATGGACTTCAGACTTGCCAGCCCCTACACTCATGTAAGTCGATTCCTTACAATTCATCTCTTAAGGTATATATATGTCCTCTTGGTTCTGCTTCTCCAGGGAATGGTGACTGAGGCACAGCACAGTTGCCAGTCCACCAGGCCCCCTCGAGGCTTCTCTGTAGCAGGTTCAATGCTGACCCATCCCCTCCTGGGTGTGTGGTCCCTGGCTCGCTCTGTCCCCTAAGGTTCCTGGTTCTCAACCCCAGGACGATTGGGTGCCCCTGTGACTCACCTTTGCAGAGCAAAGAGGACAACTTGCAAAAATCCCACTGGAGACCTTTGAGAAAATATTATGAATAAAATGCAAGAAGACCTATTGCCTCCACCCAGCCAGAGATGCCCTTCACGAAGCAGCTTCTCTCAGGGGATTGCTGCCCAACCCCACTGATGACACGTCCCGAGAAGAGAGATGTGCGTTAGTGTCCCGGGCTAGAAATCAGAGTCCAGGGGGAGGACAAATGCAGGTGGTTCCACAGTAGGCCACTGAAGTGGTGCTGGCACGCTGGTGTGGAGTGACCCTCACTTCAAACACAAGACGAGTTCGGGGCTGTAGGCCACCGATGGCCCAATCCTTGGCGTGGAGCCATGTGGCAGGTGTTCTCTATCCCGGGGTGGCAGGTGGCAGGTGGCAGGGAAGGCGGCAGGTGTTCTCCACCCTGCGCACCTGGCTGATGGCGTTGGACAGTCACTGACCCTTTCCGGGGGCTCTGAGCCCCGTGCCAGGCAACCTGTCTCCTCCTAGGGCTTTTGAAACCACTGCTGCACAGCCCCCGGGTTCCTTCCAAAGGATGTTGAACTGCTGCTCTCCGGTTTGGTCTCAGTCATGCCAGACGTGCGACGTCACTCTCGAGAATGGCTCTGCTCTTCTGGCACCAACCACAGCCGTCCCGCCTCCTCTCCCCACCGGTGGAGGATGTGGACGGCAGGGGTGCAGTGGTCAGCGAAGGACATCACAGTATCAGAAAGCGGTCACTGTGGCCAAGAAGTTCAAAAGGAGATGTGCTGCTCTACATTTATGCAGTCACGTCCTGAGCAAGACATTGAACAGGACCTGATGACCATGAACATTTTTCCTGCCCGCTCTGGGTAAGACGCGGTGTAGCCATCGGCCAAGCCGAAAAAACACCCTGGAGAGAAGTGCTGGAAGCCATTCGGAAGAATCACTGGGCGAGGCTGGGTCATGAGTGCAGACGTTGCCAGCAGTAGGGAGAGAGCCTTAGGGGACCACAGAGGCTAGAAGGTCTGTCCTGTCTCAACAGGTTCTGAAGCCCTGTGATGTGCTGCCACTTCTGGCCGGCTATGTGAGGTACATAATGAGCCAGGAATGGTGCCTTCGACCATCAAGGACATGAAGAAGTGATTCCTGGACCTGAGCAGGAAGAGATGATCTGAGCCCTAAAAGAATCTTCATGTGCTCTCGTTGGATGTTGAACAGATACGTCACCTCCCTCTCGATCCAGTATTTTAAATCTTCATCAGTAAATCACTGTACTGTATACAAGTCTAGAAATTATGTAGTACAGGTTTTAACTGAATTGTTTCACAAGTGGGGCACTGCAAGAAATATATATTTACCAAGATCTCACATACCATAGGGGCTGCCCTGATCTAGGTGTTGGGATTTTCTGAACATGGAGGGTAGAAGGACAGGAGGACAAGGAAGCTGACCTCTTAGAACAAATCAGGCAATTAGAGTGAGAATGAAGTGAAGAAGAGATAGGCCTCAAAATTAGGAAGCCAGGTAGGTGTCTGTCCTAGGTTGAATTGTGCCCCCTAAAATTCATATCCACCCAAAATCTGTGAAGGCAATATTTTTTTGGAAATAAGGTCTTTGCAGAAGTAATCAAGTTAAGAGGAAGTGGGCCTGAATCCAATGTAGTTGGTGCCCTTATAAGAAGAGGGAGATTTAGACACACCCAGAGGCCTGGGAAGAAGCTGTGTGAAGACGGAGACGCTAACTGGAGGACTGCATCTGTCATCCAAGGAATGCTAAGGATGTTAGCAAGATCGACAAAAAGAAGAAGAGAGAGGATGCAAATAAATAAGATCAGAAATGGAAGAGGAGACATAACCACTGACCCCACAGAAATAAAGGAAGTAATGACAGGATACTATGAACAACTTTATACTAATAAATACGACAATGTAGATGAAATGGACAACTTTCTAGAAAGGCATGAACAACCAACTTTGACACGAGAAGAAATAGACGACCACAACAAACCAATCACAAGTAAAGAAATTGAATCAATCATTAACAAGCTCCCCAAAAAGAAAAGTTCAGGACCGGATGGCTTCACATGTGAATTCTACCAAACATTCCAGAAAGAATTAGTACCAATCCTGTCAAACTCTTCAAAACAATTGAAGAGGAGGGAAAGCTACCTAACTCATTCTACAAAGCCAACATCACCCTCATATCAAAGCCAGACAAAGATATTACCAAAAAAGAAAACTACAGATCAATCTCTCTAATGAATATAGATACAAAAATCCTCAACAAAATTCTAGCAACACATTAAAAGAATTATATACATCATGACCAAGTAGGATTCATCCCAGGTATGCAAGGATGGTTCAACATAAGAAAATCAATTAATGTAATACACCATATCAACAAGGAATGCTAAGGATGGCCGGGAACCAGCAGAAGCTAGAAGAAGCAAGGGAGGATTCGAGGGGACGCTCACTGGGGCCAAATGGCAAGGACAGAGGGGACAGGGGTCTGGGAGGGAAGGGTGGGTGGGCCACTGGGGTACCTATGAGATGTGGGAGAGCATCTCTACAGGTGAGTCAGTCAAGGAACTAAGGGGCCAGCCTTGAGGATGGGACCTCCTGATGGAACTAGAGGGCAACTAGGAAGCTGGTAGATGCCAGCAGGGAAAAGAGAAATGTACAAAGATGGATGGTGGGAATATCAAGTGAGCAGGGACTTCCTAAGGGGAGGGTTGATATGGCGATGCGGTATGAGAAACTAGCTGTGCTGTGCTCATGACCTTCATGAAGGGAAAGGGGCCATGGATAAGGGGAAAGATGAGGTAATTGGGGTCCCAGGGGCAGAGCTGGCTTTGGGAACGCCAGAGCACACAGGCCGGCTCTCTGTCACTACTGTGTCCACTGCCTAACAAGGCAGCTGGCCAGGCTTTCCTCAATAACTTTTTGCTGAAGGTTTTTCAGAGTTTCACACTTGGGTTCAGTGGGAGGAGCTGAGGGGGGTGGGAGTGGTCAGGAGAGAGGAAGCTCAGAACAGCCTGGGAGGAACTTGGCTTCTGGGAGGTGGGAGTGAGGAAGGGGAATTTGTTGGGCTCAGATTCTGGGAGGAACTTCATCTGGAGCCCAGAGGTGCCAAAAGCATGGCGAAGCCGATCTCGCCTCTGGGAACTGGGAGGCCATAGCTCAGGGCCCTGACCCTGCGAGGGTAGCCTCCTCTGATGGAAAGGCTTCTATTTGGGTACAATTTCTGAGCCTTGGGTCAGAATTGACCACCTCCTTCCATCATCCCCCCACCCCTAGCCCCACTCCGGTTGCTCTTTGCTGAGGCCAGTTTAGGATTCTGTCCCCTGAAGGACGGGGCTGTGTCTACTCTCAGTTGTGGTTTGAATTGGGTCCCCCCAGAGTGACCTTATTTGGAAACAGGGTCTTTGCAGATGTAAGTGAAAACAAGGTTGCACTGGATGAGGGTGGGTCTTTAACCCAACATGCCTGGTGTCCTCATAAGAAGCAAAGAGACACAGGGACACAGGTGTGGGGAGAAGCCCATGTGACAACCGAGGCTGAGATCAGAGTGCTGCAGCTCTGGGTCAAGAGATGCCAAGGATCTCTTGGAACCAATCCTTCCAGCCAAGGATTGCTGGAAGCCACCAGAAGTTGGGAGAGAAGCAAGGAAGGAGTTTCCCTAAACACTACCAAGAATACAAGTCCCAGCCGACACCTTGATTCCAGATTTCTAACCTCCAGAACCAAAAGACTGTGTTACAGCAGTCCTGGGAAACAAACACAGTCCTCAAACACTTTCTTTTGCTCCCATTTTCTGGGTGCCCCCCTCTGCTAATGACAGGGCAATGTTGGGGGGCTCCTCTCCACCAGCACAGCTCATGCTTAGCTCCTCTATACACATTAGCTCCTATAGGTGTTATTTTCCCCAGGTTTGAGAAGAAACTAAGGCTGAGAGAGAAGAAAGTTGGCCAAGACCCCACAGCTTGAATGTTGGGGAGCAGGGTTCGCATGGAGGCCTGCTGTCTCAGGCCCTGGAGGGGGGTCTGATCACCTCCTGGGGGACACGGCCTGGATGTGGGACTGGGTAGGGAGGTCACCACTTCTGCAAAAGCTCAGCACTTGCCCTTCACCCTCGTGGGCCTGACAAGGACTGAGGACGCCCATCTCTTGAGACCCTTAGAGACCTCTGGATCCTGGACAGTGGGCCCTGACGTGACAACCCCCCCCACCCACACCCCTTGTGAACAGGCAAACACAGCCATATCCAGCGCAGAGGAGGCACAGTCAACTGGTCAACCCAACTCGACTGAGCTGCGGAACTCAGGAAAGAACTTAAACCTTTGGCTAGCGGCCAGCCTTCCCTGGAGGAAGGGGTAGGGTCCTCTCATAGCTTGTTTCTGAGTGTCCTGGGGAGGCCCAGGGTGAAGAGCAGGCCTGCACTTATGCTATACATCACCCACTTCTGAAGGCTTCCAACGCTCCTTTTGCTTTTAAGCAGGGACCTGATGTCTTTGGGGTAAAGTTTCTGAGCAGTCACTGAGAAGGACTCTCCCTCGGGTTCCCTTGCACCTGCCGGAGCCTCGGATTGAGTGAAACGATGTCCAGAGCACCCTCCAAAGAAGAGGGAGGGTGGGTGCAGTTGTCCCAGCACCCAGAACTGTGCAGTGTCTGGGTGGCTGTGAGCCTCCAATCTGGCAGGGTGCCAGTTCAACTCTCCCCGTCCTCTCCATTTTGCCAAGTCCTGGAGGCGAGTCTCAGTCCTAATTGAGTGTCTTGAACCACGATTCCTGGGGCATGTAGGGGAACAGGGGGTCATTGCAAAGCCCTGGGAGGCTCAGGCCATCTGGCCAGGGTCTGGCACCCCATGGGAGCATTGGCACAGATCTCAGAATGCCCCTACTTTGGCCTGTCCATGCCCAGTAGGCCACACTTCATTGGAAGCTAGCCACGAACCAGGCAGGACTTGAGCTGACTTTTGTTGCTGCTGGAGACCACGACCCATTAAAAGGAAAGAGAAAACGCCAGAGAGGATGAGGGAGGGGAGGCCGGGTGGGCTGGGAAGGCGGAGGACGGAGGACCCCGGCTCCCTCTCTCCGCAACCCCCCCCCCCCCAGCTCAGTTTCTGTAATGAGGAAGTCCTCTGCAGCTCAGTTTCCTTTCCCTCGCTGAGCGCCTGAAACAGGAAGTCGGTCAGTAAGCCGGTGGCAGCAGCCAAGGCGACCCGGAGGGGACAGCAGGCAGGTCGCCGTGCAGGGCCCTCGCCTCCCGTCGGTGGCGCGTCGCTGGCCCCGCCCGGGCAGCCTGTGCCCGCCATGGTGCCCTGCTGGAACCACGGCAATATCACCCGCTCCAAGGCCGAGGAACTGCTCTCCAGGACCGGCAAGGATGGGAGCTTCCTCGTGCGGGCCAGCGAGTCCATCTCGCGGGCGTACGCCCTCTGCGTGCTGTAAGTGCGCTTCCCTCTGGGGACCCCCCCACCCCCAGGCCTGGCTGCCCCCCTCCCAGTGGGTGAGGGAGAGGCGCCTGCGCCGCAGGCCCCATGAGGAGAGGGGAGCCCCGCTCCAGGCCTACCTGGGGCCGGCATGGGGGCAGGTTGTTTTATGTCGCTGGAAAGAATGATCGGTCTTGTGCGCTCCCCGGTTTGTTGGGGTCCCCTGAACCCCACCTTCGACCTGCTTGGGTTTGGCGTTCAGGGCCCGTTTTGCAGTAGGTGGTGTGGTACCGGGGCTCCCCGGAGCCACCTTGGGGCCTGGTCCCAGCCGACCCTGAGCTGTGTTGTCAGGTGATTTCTAAGGGGTCTGAGGGCCGAAAGCCGGGGGTCCAGGAGAAGGGGGTGCAGGCTCTTTGAGCCAGACTTGAGCTCCGGGCTCTGCGGGGTGGGTGTGTTCAAAAGCAGCTTGCTCAGCAACCAGGCATTAAAGATGTCCAGTTCTGAAATCCTAATGAGCAGCAAAGGTGCCCAGAGGCAATTCCTGGGTCTGGTCTCCAGGCCCCTGGAAGAAGCCATTGTGGGGAGGCCACCAATCTGGGGTGGGTTCAAGCATGGAAGGGCTTTCCATTTGCGCAGGAGCCTTGGCATTCTGGGGCCTCGGGCAGAGGAGGTCCAGCAGCCCCTTCTCACACCCTCCCCGTCCTCTCCCCACCCAAGCCCTCAGTGGATTCCCCCACCCGCTGGGTCTGCATCAGGCCAAGTCCCTGCTCCCGCCTTGGGGACGCTGCTGAATGGGCCGGTTTTGATGAGAACCGAGGAACCAGCTACTTTCTGAAGATTCCTTTTTCAACCACCCTTAATGTCCGATTTTGAAGGAGGGGGGCTGGCCCCCCGGCCCTCACCCCTGCAGCCCTGTGGTCTAACCATTTCCCTACCTGGGCCTCAGGCAGTGCCAGGGTGCAGGCAGGGGGAGGGCGTGTCTGCCCAAACCTCTTAGGGAGCCTCTCTGGGTTTCTAGAAAGATCCTCATGATTAGAGAGGGCCCTGCCTTCCCTGGGTGGGCGGGGGCGGGGCGGGTCTCAGACCACAGGATCTGCTCTGGACCAGCACCTGCTCTGCTAAGCATTTGTGCATGTGTCCTGCTATTTCCCCATTGCGCAGATGAGGAAACTGAGGCTGGGGCAGGTTAAGTGACTTGAAGACAGTTGATCCCAAGGCCATTTGCCCCCAGAGGTCACAATCGAGACAATAGACGGTCCCACCCAGCCTGCCCCACTCCAACCCTGAGTCAAGCCAGGTGTGCGTGTAGCTTGGGGGTGGAAGCAAGAGAGGCAAGCGAGTTTACAAGGGCCACCTGGGAGTACTTAAAAAATGACCTGGGCTCACGGCTGTCCCCGTGTCCTGTGCTCTGAGTCACTGGCACCGCCCTGAAGGCCCACTTCCTCCTCCTCCACTCCCACGCCTCAGGGCAGGGACGTGGGCTGGCCAGACTTCCTGGCGGGCACTGCCTCCATGGGCCCCTGGGGTATTAGGGAGGCCAGCGTCTCATGAGCTCTCCTGGGCCCACGTGGGGTTCCCTCCTGCCGGGCGGGATCTTGGCCAAGGGCTCGTTGCGCCAGCTGCTCCCTGGGGGCCGAGCCTCCCTGCTTCACCTCCCGCATCCTCGCAGCAGCTCTTTGGCCAAGTGCTCAGGTTACAGACGTGCAACTTGGGGCTCTCTGACTCCAAACATCTGGAGCCGGGGCAAGCCAGAGCCAGAGTGAGCAGAGGCTCGAGGACCCCTGCAGGCCCTCCCTTTGCTTATGCGCAGATGCGCTCAGAGACGTGTAGGCATTTGTCCCCAACAAACTGGGACCCAGGCCAGCTCCCCCGAACTCACTCCTCCACCTCTCCCCAACCTGCCACCCTGTGCCCGTCCTGCTACGCTTGGAGCTCGGCCATGTGCTGTCTCACTCGAAAGAGGCGCCCTGGGGAGCCCCCACCCACCCTTGGCCGGGTCTGGGTCTCTCATCAGCTTCTACCCCCGAAGCTTCGTAGCACCAAACAGCAGGTCTCGGGCCCCCCATAGCCAGGCCGTTCCCCCAGTTTGGTGCTCCCCCTTCTCCTCCGCTTTTTGGGGGAAACCACCCTTCTTGGGGCCAGGCTCCCCTCCAGGCTTCAGGGACCGGCAAACTTTCCCCCAGAGTGGCCGAGCGCATATGATGGCGTCCCCTTTATTTTGCCAACTAAATGGGGGACAAGTGGCTGCCATTTTGTAACACCTCTTTCATGAGCGAAAGCATTCTTTCACACCAAAAAGGAAAGGACAAATTATTATTTTTTTAAATGCAGTCCTTGGGATCAAATCCATTTCACTTCGTGGAAACCAAAGCTGGCTTTCCGTCCTTTTCTCTTTCCTTGTGGACTGGTGGAAACCTCGCCCCCCCCTTCCTGGGGCACCGTGTGGGGTGCAGGAGCCCCGGCTCCCATGGCAAAGGGGGGCAGAGGGGGAGCAAAGAGCAGCCGGGCTGTCAGCAGCTTCCCCAGCGGCGGGTTTGCGCCTCTGCTGTCCCCTGGGGTCAGCAGTGGGTGTGGGGCGCAGGCAGGGCAGAGTTGGGGCCTTTAATGCCCTGCTTTCGGGGTCCCGGGATTGCAGGGCACTGCCGGGATCGTCCCCCGATGTGGAAAGGGACCCACTGGCTCCCTGGGCTCCCAGCCCCAGCCTGCCGGGTCCAGGTGTCCTCTGTGGCGAGCAGGCGTGGCGGGTTCATAGAGTCCTTCTGGAGCCCGGGGGACTGGGCATGGCCTCGTGGGAGCAGGTTCTGCTCGTCTGGACAGAGGACGGGGCTGATGATTGAAACGGAAGGCCACCAAGCAAGGGGCTGCGACCAGTGCCCGCCTGTGCCACGCACCCGAAGCTGGGCAAACGCCTCATGTCTTCGCGCTTGGCTGGCCCATTGGCTGACCCCCAACCCGACAGCCTGCCCCCCCGGCCCAGCGGCCTGCCCCCCCCCAGCCCAGCGGCCTGCCCCCTCCCCTCAGCCCAGCAGCCTGCCCCTCTCCTTGGCAGCTCAGGGGACCTGGCTGTGGGGCAGCCGGGCTCGCATCTGGGGGCAGAGAGCTCAGGTGGGAGGCCCAAGGCAGATGACCAGGCGCTGGCGTCCAGCTTGGCCATCTTGGGGCAAGGGGCTGGCGAGCACAAGGGACAGCACAGCCTGTGTCATCCTCCCCTGCAACCCCAAGCCCTCAGCAGAGCCTGCCCTGCTCAAGGGGGTCGAGAGGCCACCATGACGGAGACGGGGCCTTCATGGATGGTGGGCGTGAAGAGGGGTGC
>PVIY010063236.1:0-10575 GCA_004026745.1 Myrmecophaga tridactyla | reverse complement strand
AGAGAGAGAGAGAAACTTCCTTACTTCTGGCTGGCGCTGGCGGCTCCGGGCGCTGAGGAGGGTGTAAGGACAGCAGCGAGGCGGGGGCGGCGGAGGAGGGCCGGCTGGCGGCGGAGCGGGCTCGGGGCGACGGCGACCCAGGCGGCTCCAGCCACTCCTTGCCAATTGCGTCCTGGCGCCTCCGGCGTGGGCTGGGAGCCAGTGCCGGTGGCGGCGGCGCAGCTGACCCCCGCGGAATCCTTTTTAAAGAATCCGAATTGCGAGAGTGCGCCTGTGCTCTCACTGTCTGCGGACAGGCAGATGGGCAATTTTGTAAACACTACCCGACGGCAAATCAGCAGATACAAATGATTTGTTCATGGGAGATGACGTAACATACGTTGTCATTCATGTGTACTATTTTGTAAAACTACTTGTAGCTTTTAAGGTTTGCGGCTCTGAACACATTACCCTTCTTTGAAGCATTCGTACAAGCAGCCAAAAAAGTGCGTGCTTTCTTTAATGAATATTTAAGAAATTGCAGAAATATAAAAGTGTGGAAACATTTTACAGCCCTTTTTTATCTTCCTCTTACCATCTTGGTGGAGACTCAGGTCTTCCTGTGGCCTTTTGCTGCAACCTTGGGTCACATCTGAGTACTTTTTACCTACAAGAAATCCCTTCCCGCCCTCTCTTAGATGAAGATGACACTGGCGTAGGCATTTCTCCTTGAGGAGCTGCTGATATCTCTGGGGAGATAAGCGCCTCCCTACTCAAAGTGTGATCTGTGGACCAGCCCCCTCTAGGAACCTTTAAGAAAATGCCCCCGGCTACTGACCTACTACGTAAAAATGAGCATTTTAGTAACATCTCCAAGTACTCTAAATGCGCATTGACGGGTGAGAGGTGCTTTGTCTAGAATTTACCAGTTACTAGTGAACTAGTAACTGGGTCAAAAATAAAGCACAATTCCCAGTGCTCCAAATTATTATTTTACTGAGGTCATCAAGCTGCAAATGTGGCCTTGAAGGATACATTAAAAAGTCCTTCTTGTGGTTCAATCTAGTACCATGTAAGCTATGATTTGTTATAGCTCAAATTGCTTCCTGTAACTAGACTTTAAACTTAAGAGTTTTACCATGAACTATATGTTGATTACAGAAAATGGAAAGAATGAAAGTAATTCCAAGAATGTCAGAAAATAATTAACATTCAAAGATGCATTTCTACAAATATCAATAGATATTGTACATAAAAATACACAGCCTCTTCTTGGCCCAGCAATGTCTTCTTTAGAACAGACCACGTGCTTTGTGGAGCAAGCAGCTAGCATTGCGCTCTGCAGTTGCTTATGCTTTCTCCGAGATACTGCAAAAATGGAAAGAAAAAAAAAAAGAACAGCTCAAATAAAACAAGTAGCCCAGCCGCATACATACATATATACACTATTTCTAAAAAATAAATCTGAAATAAATCATGAAGATGGTTCACAAGATTATAAAGAGTCAGACCTGGACTTATTCCTTAGAGGACTCATGCATCAATTATTAGCAATTTAAATTGAGACACAAGAACTTTTCGAAGTATGGAAAGGGATTCCCAAATAATCATGAATCATGAAGTGATTGACTATGACTAATCCTTACATCAGTAGATTCTGCTTTATAACTGGAAGTCTTTCATAATTATATGATAGTTGTATAGTTCTAGATAGTTTGGAAGCCAGTATGTTGATATTAGTCACAAAATCTCCATGGCCTCTGGTGTCATGAGATGTGGTAGAAAGAAAACAAAGCTCAGGTCTGAAATTCTATTTCTAGCCATTTGTAGCTGTGTGATATTAGACAAGTTACTTAATCTCTCTGAGTCGGTTTCTTCCTCTGTAAATTCTTTAAAGAAGGACTGGATAATAATACCTGCCTCAAATGGTAACATAATGTGCATGAACATGAGCTTAAGGTCAGGCATATAGTAAAGGCTCATAAAAGCGAGTTTCCCTCTCTCTTGTCTCACTTCTTAAGGGTTAACTTTCTCACTTCTTAAGGGGTGGATGTGGTCCAAATGGGGAGAAATCTGATAACTTCAGGTTGGAGACATAAATGTCTATGTGGGTGTATTCGTTGGATGTGTGTCTTTGTTGCTGGGTGATTGTTTTTGGAAATGTTGCACAACGGTAGTTCAAGGCTTTTTCATAGATACTGTCTTTTCCATTTTTTTTTCTAGTCTGTAGTAGAAAAAATGGAGGTGACTTTATGTTCCTGTCTCTTTGTAACTCACGTGACGGTGATTTATAATGGATGTTTATAGCTAAGAAAATGATTAATTGAAGAGATTTCAGGTTCATTTTCCTAGACCGTGACTTCCAGGAAACATGTGATCTCTCCTGATAAACAGCAATTTTTAAGAGAGAAGAATGGGAAGGAAACTGGTGAGACTAAAAAGAAATAAATTCCTTGGAGTGCTGTTGGAGTGAAATTGGACAACCAATTTCACAAATGGCCACTGAGGCATTCTAGAAAATAAGAATCAAAAATGGGCACACAGTATTGCTTCTTGTGGGTGAAACAGTAGAAGAAAGAAGCAAGGGTTTTTCCTACATTTATGGTTGCTCTAGCCACTGTTTTGAGCACCAAGGTGACTAAATTTAGAGGCCTTTCAGTTCACAACTGCTAAGAGAAAAATAAGCCATTCAAATAAACAAGAAGATACAAATATTTTATTAGTACATTATGTCTGGATAAAAGTGCCTATGATATAAGAGGTAGCCATTAGTGGAATTGTTCATTTACTTGTGGTTTCTGTAAATTAAATCCTTTCTTTCCTTCCTTCCTTTTTTCCTTTCCTCCTTCTCTCTCCATCCCCCTCTTTCTTTCCCATTCTCTCTCCTCTCTCTTTCTTTCAGCAAACTGAGTCCCTGGGATGTGTCAGGCACTTTGCTAGATGTATAGATTATTCAGAACACAGTCCTTGCCAGCAAGGCCCTTAGGCTAGTCAGGGAGATAAGCACATAAACCAAGACTTGTAAAATGATGTGATGCGGCACATAACGTGACAGAGGTTATCTTGGGTTGCCAGGAGCCTATAACAAGTACCTCACAATGGGTTGACTTAAACAATGGGAACTTGTCTCATGGTTTTGGTGTCTACAAGGCTTGATTCCAACTGGGGCTTGATAGTGTTCTGGTCCTGGCTTGCCACAGTCCTTGGGGTTCCTTTTCTTGAACCCCTACCTTGTGTCACAGAGGTGATGTCCTCTTCTTTCTCCATACTCATGATTTCTGCTGACTTTCGGCTCCTCCCTCCTTCATGTGGCTTTCTCTTTAGAAGGCCCCCAGTGATCTGTATTAAGACCCACCCTCATTTGATTGGGCCGCATTCATTAAAAATAACATCATCATGATGTCCTGTTTACAGTGGATTCACACCTACTGGGTCGTGGATTAAGATTAAGAACATGTCTAAATTGGAGTACATAATTCCAACTATCACAGAGGTATACAGGGTTATTAGAAGCACAAAGGGGGAGTATTTAACCTAGCATGGAGCAGGAAGGAAGGAACAGGAAAGAAAGATAAGGAAAGGCTCCCAGAAGATAGTGGTGCTTGAACAGAATATTAACAAGCCCAGCTTCTTCTCCCTGTAAATTCCGTAACATGAATAGTGGATTTTTTTCTCATTCCTGTTTTAGCCGAGTTCTAGAGATTGAAACCTAGAGACAAGTATTAGAAATAACAGGGTGATGCAACAGGCCATGCATATTTCTATAAAAATGATGAGGCATCTCCAACAAGCAAAGGAAATGACAGGTAGCATCACACAGCTTTACACAGAGGTGCCACAGTGTTTGAAGCCTCTTGTGACGTTTGTAGTTAGGCTGGAGGGGTATGCTTAGGTGGCTGAACAAAAGCATATCAGGTGTCAGTAAATGAAGATCACTGACACAATATGGTAATGTTTAGGTAAAATTTTGTCCTGGCTCCCCAGAACTAAAGAACTTCTGCAATAACCCACAAATCTATTGTAATGCTACATTTAGAATCAGAAAGTAAGCATTAGAGGAAGTCTTGAGATCATAGACTAGAAACCTTTCGTTCACAGAGAAGGAATTCAAGAGGAGACCTGCTTGCTCACAATCATGCAGCAATTTAATAATAAAGATGAAAACAGAAGGTAGGTCTAGGCCCTTTCTTTATGTGTTCATTAAAAATATATATTGAATTATATCGAAGTACCAGGCTTTGTGCTGGAATTGAGAGTGACTAAAAGATCTCTCTGTCTTTGAGGAACAGGCACCCTTTTCGTATTGCTTCCACTATAGGTTTCATTTCTGATGGCACCGACTGTCTTTGCTTTGTCCTCCGTCTGCAACCCTCTTTCCACTACTCTGTGCACAACTGATTCCTTTTCATCTTTCAGGTCTCAGCTTGAAAGACATCCACTCAGAGAGGCCTTGTCTAAGTATGCTATCTAAAAAAATAGCCCCCTCACACTGCAATTCTCTTCCCCAGAATCTGTTTATTTGCTGCGGGCTGTTCTGAGAAGGATGTAAAGGCCATCTTGAAGGTCTGCTGGGAAGTGTGCTGTCATTGATTAGCAATGTCTACCACAGGCACAGGATAAGGCAGCGGCAGTATAAGTGGCATATATTTGTTATTGCTCTATTTTGGCCTAATCTGTACATAGATATCTTCGTTACTACAGCTGCATTACAAATTATCAAAAAACTAAGTGTCATTAAAAAACCATCTTTCTTGCTCACAGATTCTGTGGGTCTGGGGTCTCAGCTGAAAGATTCAAAGACTGGAGGTTGGAATCATCTGAAGACTGGTTCACTCGTATCTGGTGGTTGATGCTGACATTGGCTGAGACCTTAGCTGGGATTGTCAGCTGGAGCACTTGCATAGGGCCTCTGTGTGGCCTGAGCTTCTTATAAAGTGGTGGCTGGGTTTCAAAGGCAAGCATCTTCAGAGATGGGGAGAGGGGAGAGAAAAAGCCAGGCAGAAGTCCCATTGCCCTTTATGACCCAACCTCAGAAGTCAGAGTGCCACTTAAGCCACATTTATTGTTTGAGGCATTATAAAGATCTGGATGGAGCTTTTTCAGTATCACATTGTAAGAGAAGCATATTTGGAAAACACAATAAAGACTGCAGAAAATTAATGTAAACAGATATAGATGTGAATATTTAATGGAAATATTTATTTACCAGTACCTATCAATATTAACTATATTAACTAATTAAAATAAAAAACTCATTCAACACAATTTTGTTGAATGTTTATGCATGGGCATTATGCTTTCTACAGTGGAGATATAATGCTGAATAAGACACATAGGGTCCTTTATAATTTAATGGCAGATAAAGACAATCATCATGTAAACAAAGAAAATAATCACTGATTGTGAAGAACAACATGAAGGAAACAAATATTTACTGGTATAAAGACATAGAATGAGGGAATATTTTATTTTACTTGTTAGCTTTTTGTTGTCAACACTTTGAAGCATACAAAAAGAAGAGAAAATAGGATAGTGAGTCCCAACTATCCATCACCGGCCTTAACAATCATCATATGGTCATATTTGTCTCACTTATACCTCCTCTTTCCCCACCCCAAATGATATTTTGGATTTAAAGCAAATCCCAATAAATACTCTAGATAAAGGTTTTTGACTTTTAAAAAATATAACCAGAGGAGGAGATCCAAGATGGCGTCTTAGTGAGGTGTGGAATTTAGTTCATCCTCCAGAGCAGCTAGTAAATAGCCAGGAACAGTACAGAACAATTGCTGGGGCCACATCAGTGACCGGACACACAGCATACACCAGTGTGGACAAGCTGAACCAACTGTGATCCCACCCAGAACTGTGAGTCCCCCAAGCCAGGGAGGGGCACCCCTCCCCACAGGCTGGTTCCCAGGGGGGAAAGGAAGGAGACTTCACTAGCACCAGGGGCTGAGCTCAACCAAGCTCCAATTGTGGAATTAATTAACAAATTCTGACTCCTGAAAATAGGCCCCTAGCTCAGATAAACCTCAAATAAGAACTAAAATTGCTAGTTTTTGCCCCGGTGCAAAGGGGACAGGGCTGATAGAAGAAAAAAAAAACAGAGGTTTTTTTGGGATCAGACTGTACAAAATACTTGAAAAGGTCTGGACCCCTAAAAAAAGGTGGGGGGGGGTGTGGGGTACATAGGACCTGGAGATACATAGAGCCAAATACCAACTTAAGCTCTTGATTAATGAACCTGAAGAATGGGGGTCCTGCTCCGAAAAGGATTTATTTTTTTGCTTTGTTTCTACTGCTTAACTGCTCATTGGATACAACTGCAACGCTTCTCAGGCTCCAACTACCCCAGGCACGGGCGGAATTAAGCTTGTCTGAGAGACAAAGAGGCTGGTCAGGTGAAAGGAATTAATTCCCTGGAGGCTGTGCCCAGGAGCGGGGTGGGGCCCAACTCAGGTGGAATCCCTCCCTCAAGGAATTCAGACCCCAGGGACTGGAAAACTGAAGCAATTAAAGCCAGCTACAACTTCTCCTCTGTCTCAACCACATCCCTAGTAGGGAGAGTCTGATGCAGGTAAAGGCACCGCATCACCTTATGCTGGTGGGACCCACAGGCAGAATAGCACCACATACTGGGCAGGAAAGGAAAAACACAGAGTCTAGAAACTTCATAGGAAAGCCTGCCAACCTGCTGGGTTTCACCCTCAGGGAAAACTGATGCAGGTGACTTTTTCTTCCTGACATGAGGCGAGTCTGGTCAGGGAAAATCTGACTGGGTCTATAATACATAAGTAGACCCTCCTAAGGAAAAAAAAAAAAAAAAGGACTCCATATAGATAGGGCAAGAAACAAGAAAACAAGAACCGAAAAATTCTGATCCATTAAACAAAACCTATGCTAGAGGTCTAGAATAAGCTGAACTGAAATGTCAAAGAACAGATAGAAATCAAAGCCATCCATCAAGAAAATCCTATGTAAAAGACTGAAAACAATCTCTAGAATAAACTAATTAAGGAAATTAAATGCCTAAACTCCAGCAAAAAATAATGAGTCATACTAGGAAAATGGAAGATATGGTCCAGTCAAAGGAACAAACAATAATTCAAATGGTATACAGGAATTGAAACAACTAATTCAGGATGTTCGAACAGACATAGAAAATCACATAAAAAATCAAATCAATGAGTTGAGGGAGGATATAAAGAAGCAATGGGCAAACAAAAAGAAGAAAGTCTGAAAAAACAAATCACAGGACTCACAGGAATGAAAGGTACAGAAGAAGAGATAAAAAAAAATGAAAACCTACAATGTTAGATTTCAAGAGGCAGAAGAAAGGATTAGTGAACTGGAAGGTGGGACATCTAAAATACAACAAGCAAAAGAAAATATAGGGAAAAGAATGGAAAAATATGAGCAGGGACTCAAGGAATTGAATGACAACATGAAGCACATGAATATATGTGTTATGGGTGTCCCAGAAGGAGAAGAGAAGGGAAAAGGAGGAGAAAGACTAATGGAGGAAATTATCATTGAAAAATTTCCAACTCTTATGAAAGACAAAAATTACAGATCCAAGAAGTGCAGTATACCTCAAACAGAATAGATCTAAATAGACGTACTCCAAGACACAAACTAGTCAGAATGTCAGATGTCAAAGAGAAAGAGAGAATTATGAAAGCAGCAAGAGAAAAGCAATCCATCACATACAAGGGAAGCCCAATAAGACTATGTGTAGATTTCTCAGCAGAAACCATATAGGCTAGAAGACAGTGCTATGATATGTTTAAGATTTTAATAGAGAAAAACTCCCAACCAAGAATTCTATATCCAGCAAAATTGCCCTTGAAAAATGAGGGGGAGGGTGGGCCACGGTGGCTCAGCAGGCAGAGTTCTTGCCTGCCATGCCAGAGACCTGGGTTCAGTTCCCGGTGCCTGTCCATGCAAAACAAACAAACAAAAATGAGGGGGAAATTAAAACATTTTCAGACAAAAATATCACTGAGAGAATTTGTGGCCAAGAGACTGGCTCTGTGAGAAATACTAAAGGGAGCACTAGAGGCAGATGGGAAAAGACAGGAGAGAGATGTGGAGAAGAGTGTAGAAATGAAGACTATCAGTAAAGGTAAAAACAGAAAAAAAATAGATACGACATATAAAATCCAAAAGGCAAAATGGTAGAAGAAAGTACTGCCCTTGAAGTGATAACACTAAATGTTAATGGATTAAACTTGCCAAGCAAAAGACATAGGCTGGCAGAATGGATTAAAAAACAGGACCTATCTATATGCCGTCTACAGGAGATGCCTTTTTAGACCCAAGGACAAACATAGATTGAAAGTGAAAAGTTGGGAAAAGATATTTCATTCAAACAACAATCAGAAAAGAGCAGGAGTAGCTATACTAATATCCAATAAATTAGACTTGAAGTGTAAAACAATGAAAAGAGACAAAGAAAGACACTATGTATTAATAAAAGGAACAATTCAACAAGAAAACATGTTGGGGAGGAAGAGGGAAGGCTGGCAATAGCCTTGACCACAGATTAGAGGCTGGATGACAGAGCAGAAGCTCATTTCCTCTGTGCATTTTGACTGTTAGACTTTTGTGTTTAAAAAAAAGTCAGTGCTCACTTATTGTATTTAAATATTAAAAATGATTCCAACTCAAAGTGTCATCCATGTACTTGCAATACATACCTCAAGATTGCTTAGACCAGCTCCTGCCACTTTTGGCCCATAGAACATTTTATAATTTTTGTGTTTTGTTTTGTTTTGTATGCTGTATGGCAGGGCTCACATTTCATTCCATTTTTCCCTGTGAGTATTCCATTATTGCAGTAGCATTTGATGAATTTTTGTTCGTTTTTTCTTTCTTTCTTTGCTTGTTTGTTTTGTTTTGGGAAGTGCATGGACCAGGAATCGAACCTGGGTCTCCTGCATAGCAGGCAAGGATTCCACCACTGAACTACCCTTGCACCCCCCCTTTTTTTTTACCTTTTTATAATTTTTTTTCCATAGAGTATTTTAGAAGGGCAAAGATAAGTCCTATCCCTTACATTTCTTCTCACCCAAGCCAGTATTCCATTCTACACTGATTGAACCCTGAGGGACAAGTTAGTTGTTTTCAAAAGTAAAATCTCTGAGGAAAATTCATTTTTGGCCAAGAACCCTTTAATATCATTAATAATATTTACCCTGAATCCAGGCAATCACTTTCAGATCCCCTAGTGTAAAACCAAGGGTTGGATCTGTACTTGTACAGTCTACAATGATATTGTAGTTATAAAGTATGTGTAGAGATGACAGAGAACCGATTTTTTGTCTTGGTAGGGAAGAGTTGCAAGTATGACTTTTTGTGCCCTTTTTTGGTTGATAATTGTGGAGAATCCACTGTAGATCTGTCTTTGAATTCTGCAGTCTACCATAATCAATATTGAACATTGTGCCAAGTACCACACTCAGCGTCTTACATGCACTATTCAATTATTGGGGCAATGCTGTACTTCTCCTTTTACAGATGAGGAAACAGCCACAGAAAGGTTAACAGTAAGGGCTGGATCTGGATTCAAGTCAATGCAGTTCAACTACAGAGCCTTGCTATATAATCTGGATTCTGGGTTAATCCAGATCCTTCTATTCAGATGTATGATCTTCCTTTTATAAACTATGGGGAAAAAAGTCACCAGCCAGCTCTGGTGCAGACATCTTGTACTTAGCAGATGGGTTCTTCAAACTGTTAAGTCTAATTTTTTTTGTAAATTAAGGTAAATTGAAAAATATCCTGGGTGCTCCTTTTGAGTCAATTGTTGCTTTAAATATTTTGCCTCGATTTTTCTGGTGAGACGTTTGATCAAATCACAATATACCTATAAAAGATAAAAAAAAAAAGAACATAACAATCATAAATATTAATGCACCAAGCCAGAGTGCTCCAAAATATATAAGGCATACACTGAAAAGAGAGATAGACATTTCTACCATAATAGTTGGAGACCTGCTTTCATAAATGGATAGAACATCTAGACAGAGGATCAATAAAGAAACAGAGAATTTGAATAATACAATAAATGAACTAGACTTAACAGGTATTTATAGAGCATTGCACCCCACAACAGCAGGATACAACTTTTTCTCAAGTGCTCATGGATTATTCTCAAGGATAGATCATATGCTGGGTCACAAAGCAAGTCTCAATACATTTAAAAAGTTTGAAATCATACAAAACACTTTCTCAGGTCATAAAGGAATGAAGATGGAAATCAGTAACAGGCAGAGGGCCAGAAAGTTCACAAATCTATGGAAGCTCAACAACACACACTTAGACAACCAGTGGGTCAAGGAAGAAATTGCAAGAGAAATCAGTAAATATCTTGAGGCAAATGAAAATGAAAACACAACATATTAAAACTTATGGGATGCCACAAAGGCAGGGCTAAGAGGGAAATTTATTGTCCTAAATGCCTGTATCAAAAAAGAAGAAAGAGCAAAAATCGAGGAATTAACGGTCTACTTGGAAGAACTAGAGAAAGAACAACAATCTACTGCAAAGCAAGCAAGAGGAAAGAAATAATGAAGATTAGAGCAGAAATAA
>PVIY010063235.1:0-10570 GCA_004026745.1 Myrmecophaga tridactyla | reverse complement strand
TGCATCAGTGGTAGTCACACCCACCAATCACTAACTAGGAGTCACCTGAAATAATGAGATGATATCCCCTCAGGCGGTGCCTGGGAATCTGGAGAGCTGAAATGGAGGATGAGGCTTCCAGAGGAAGAGAAAGCCTGAATCCTTCATACTTCAATACACCCAGGAAGGTCATCTCCATTAGCATTACAGCCAAAAGGCCTCCCCCCAAAAGGCTTTTAAATGGCTCTGGCGATAAGGCAGGGCCTAATTTACTTCTTCAAGAGCAATTTTAGGAGTGGGAGCTGGAGGTCCGGATGCAGAGGCTCAGGAGTAGATCAGGAGTAAATGAAGTCTGAATGTGGCTTCCTTTCAAATAAACTTCTATTTGAAAGAAGCGCAAGAGACAGGACAGCTGCTTGAGAAAACAGAATTGGGGCAGTATTTTTAAAGACAGGAGAAACAGGTAGGTTAAGAGATAAGGGCTGAAGACCAGAGGATTTGTATTCACACCCTCAAGAGGGGAGTGGTGGCCTCAAGGCCCAGAGAGGAGAGACAGCCTGGACTGAGCTGACGGAGCTCTTCGGATGAGGAAAGTACAGAGCCCAGGTCAGGAGAGGGAGGGACAGGGTGGGGGGGAGGCTTGGGCTAGGCTGAGTGGAAAGGAAGTAAATCATGGGGAAAGGCCAAGAGTCGGGGAAGGGGAAAGGTGGAGGAGAGAAGCTACTGAGGTGGGGACACCATCAGCCATCATGTAGGAGCGCATTAGAGGCTGAGAGGCTGTGGTCAAAAGTGAGTCCAAGACTGGAGCTGGCCTGTAGGAGAAGGCAGCTCAGTGGGGGAGGGGGAGGTCCCCGCAGGGTTGGGTTCAAGTCTGGGAGGTGGGGGACAAAAGGTGCACAGAAGCATGGCAGATGCCTGCCAGGGCTGGTGTGACAGGGACAACTGTCAATCAGATTGTCCACCTACATAAATCTTTAAACTTACATGGCGACTGAAAATGTTTGCCTCAAACATCAGGCAAGGATAATATCTAAGCTACTGCTAGACTGATTATGTTTTAAAGAAAACCTCAAGATTCAATAGAAAAATGGACAAAGGATCAGAATGAACAACTCACATAAGAAACCCCCACAAAAAAGAAAAGAAAAATGTTTATTCTTAGAAATGAATTAAAGTATAGCAAATGAAACAATCTTAAGATACTAGCTGACACCAAGTAAAAGTAGTAAACTATATATATATATATTATTATATATATATTTTTCCTTTTTTTTCATGGGCAGGCACTGGGAATCGAACCCAGGTCTCCCACATGGCAGGCGAGAACTCTGCTTGCTGAAGTAAACTATATTTTAAGTAACAAGACCTGCTGCTGGAAAGGCTTCGGTGAAACTGGTACTTCAATCTTTTTTTTGCTGGTGACTAAGACAGCCTGAATTTCCCCTTGGCTACTCTTTGCACAGGTTTCCCCCAACCCCAGGGCCCTGACTCCCTCCCACCTTGGCCTGTAAACTCTCCAGGCACCGAGCAGGTGCCTAACCAGGACTCTCCCTCTCCCTCTCCTTACAAGGTCAGGCGGTCTGCCCACAGCCACAGAAACCACTGTGAACCACGGGGCGGGGCGGAATGGCCAGCCCACTGCATCACTCACCCATTGACTGGCCGTCCCAACACCCTGCAGTGTTTTTCCATTCTCCCACCCCTGGCCCTTTAAGAAATCCTGTTGTATTTTGTTTCAGCTGAGATGGGTTCAGACTACCTTCTGGCCTTTTTCCCCTGTTCCAACAGCTTTGAGTCCTCCTTGTCTATTTAAACTTGTCTGATGCATGAAGATATCTAATTAAGAGGTAACTATAAAAAAAGATTTGAACCGACTTTAGGGGAATTCATATTTTCCAATACAATGAAATATTATGCAACTATTAAAGGAGATAAATTTTTAAATATGTCACTACATGGAAGAGTGTTTGGGTTTTGCTTTAAAAAATAAATAGAATAAAAAGAGACGTGTACATTAGAAATGAAATTACATAAATATATATGTAATGTCATGTGGACAATACAGGAAAATAGAAAATAGTTATTGAATTGGGTTATTGAATTAGGCGATATCTAAATTCTTTCCAATTTTCTAAATATTGGCTTATCTTTTTAATACAAGCTGAATAATTTAAATGAATTAAAATATGCTGTTGGGTTCACCCAGGACCAAACAAGTAACAACATATTAGGAAGGCATCAGGTCATCATTTCCTATTGCCGAGTTAGGTAATCCAGTCAATGAATTTTATCTAGGCAAATCAGCCTACCAGAACACCGATGGGGAGTATTTCCATAGTTGGCAATAGCAACGAAAGCTCTGAGCCTTCTCATTCTGTATTCATCTCCAACAAATACACACCCAAAGGAATGTCTTGTCTACATGGTGCTATCTTGTGAGGTTTTGTTTTGTTTTAGTAATCATTCATGAATTAGAACTCTGAAATCTAAATTAAAAGTCAAAGTCACTTTTCCCAGAGGCAGTTAGAACCCCCTCCGCCCCCAAGGAAGAAAAAGAGACTGGATCACTTCTGTCAGAAATGCATCAATCAATTTATATTGCTAAATAAACCACAAAGATTTTCAGGAACTCATTAGCATTTAATTTTATCACACTAAAATTAATTTTTGTTTCCATGAATAATCAACATATTTTTACCAATTGGCAACACAGCAATGAAAATGGAAAAGAAACACTCAGGGCTGCAACTGCCTAGTTGCAAACGCTTAGAAAAAGATAATAATGATGAACCAAACACTTTCAAAGAAGCAGACCCAGCCAGCCAATCCAGGGCTGCTTAAGGATATCTGGACCCCCAGGCCATCCATTCCTCCCTCCTCCCTCAGGAAGTCTGAAATGAAGAAGATGCATAAAAGAATATCTGATCTTACAGTCCTCTCCATTAGCTAGGAGCTATTTGAGACTTAGGAATAATATGGAAAGACCTTTCAGAGTAAATCACTTCCAATTCAATCCATGGGTGCGGGACTCCAGGCCAGCATGAACCTGTAAAAACCTGAGGCTCTTACCAGAATCCAATCAATACATGTAAAAATAAAATTCATGGTTTCCAGGCCAAGCTATTACTATTCTCGCCTATGATTTTAACAAGCCACCAAAGCCAGCATAGAGAAGTTGTACTGGAACATGAGAAAAGCACTGGTATTAGCTGAAGGGCCTTAGACCAATTCCCTAGCCTCTCGGAACATCACTGGGCTTTCTCATCTGTAAAATGAGACTGTAAAATAACCAGCTCTCAGGCGCGCTGGATGACTAGAACATCTTCAAGATGCTATTTAAAATAGTGTCTAAAATTTGCACATACAAAAAACCTGCAATCTACATAACAGGTTCTGACATGGAAAGAAGGAAGTACTGAGCTAAGTATCATGCAGTCAGCCCCAACCAGGGTTTGTGAGATAAACCCAGTCTGTTCTGACGTTATCACCTCCCTTATAAAAGAATAAAGTTTTCTTCCTTTTGTACTTGCCCAAAGCAAGGCACAGGACATTCAAGAGGCCCGTGCCCTGGCTCCTGCCTGCCCTATCTCAGCACCCAGGTCCCTCAGACCTCTGCCCCTGCCCAATATTAGATCACAGACATATTCAAATCACCTGCTGAGATTTGAAATATACCTTTCCCCAGACCCTGCTCCCCAAGACTCTGAATTAACTGGTCTGGCATGGGGCTTGTGCAGCTGTGTTTTTAAGCCCCAGAGGTGGTTCTAACGTGCGGCCAGGGCTGAGAACCACGGCTTTCGACAGCCCCCTGTAGTCTGGAGAACACTTTGAAACATTGCTTTGAGGCTCCAGAATGTTCTTTTTAGTATCTGTTTATTTTCCTCTTGTATCTGTGGATTTTATTTTTCTAGCTAGATTGGCAGATCACTCAGCATATGCTAAATGTGCTCAATTGTACATAGATATAAGCTGTTGCTGCCCATCCTTTCCCACCACAGAGTTCAGAAGCCTCTACCTCGTCCCTTGCACTAGGGAAGTGGTGTGTGGCTGCTGTGCTGAGGTGGCTCCCCACCCTGACTGGAACACCTAGTGTGGAGATGCCTGGGTCATCTGGGTGATATAATTAAACAGTGTAGGAGGGGCAGATATTAAAATAGCCTCTTTTCAAGCACTCTCAGGAACAAAAACAGTTTTGCTAACATCCAAGTCAAAAGCCTTTAAGTACAAATCACTTTAAAAGCAGTGGGAGATTGGAAGAGAGGTTTATTGGAAATTAACAGCATTGAATCAAATATGTGAATGTGGTTAAGAGGGGAAATTTTAAGGTGCATATATGTTACTAGAATAAACATTTTTAAGAAAACATAGGAAATGATCATGATGATGATATACAACTATGTGATAAAAAAAGCAGAAAAAACATAGGACAGTGAACCCTATTGTAAATGACAGACTATTGCTAATAGTATAACTATAAATATGTTGTTTCATGAGTTATAACAAATATACCACACTAATGCAACGTGTTAATAATAGGTGATAGATGGAGACTCTGTATTTTATGCATGACTCTTTTTGTAAACCTACAACTTTGCTAATAAAAAAATAAATTTATCCTAGAGTGAATGAGACTCAGCATCAAGGAATTGAGAAAAACCCTAGAATGAGCTGAGACTTAGCATCAAGGGATTGAGAAAACCTTCTCCACCAAAAGGGGGAAGAGTGAAATGAGACAAAGTGTCAATGGCTGAGAGATTCCAGAGTTGAGAGGTTATCCTGGAGGTTATTCTTATGCATTAAGTAGATATCATCTTGTTATTCAAGATGTAATGGAGAGGCTGGAGGGAACTGCCTGAAAATGTAAAGCTGTGTTCCAGTAGCCATGTTTCTTGAGGATGATTGAATAATGATATAGCTTTCACAATGTGACTGTGTGATTGTGAAAACCTTGTGTCTGATGCTCCTTTTATCTACCTTGTCAACAAACGAGTATAACATATGGAATAAAAAGAAATAATAGGGGGAACAAATGCTAAAATAAATTTAGGTTGAAATGTCAGTGATCAATGAAAGCAAGGCTAAGGGGTGTGGTAGGTATGATCTTTTTTTTTTCTTTTCTGTGTTCGTTTTATTTCTTTTTCTATTGTCTTTTTATCTCTTTTTCTGAGATATTAATGCAAATGTTCTAAGAAATGATGAATATGCAACTAAGTGATGATATTGTGAATTACTGATTATATATGTTCATATCTAGTTTGGTTTGTTAATTCTTTAATTAATAAATAAATTTTAAAAAAATAAAAATAAATAAATTTTAAAAAGAGAGGCTTATTGGAATTCAACCATTTTCACAAAGTAGTTTAGTGGCAAGGAATGTTGAAAATATAGAGTAATTAAAGCACCATACCCTCAAAAGGCATAGAGGGCAGCCTAAACATAGAACATAACCCAGGAGAACAGCCAAAACGTGAGTAAACTTCTTTCCACCTTGGCCTCTGCCTTGTTTTATGATGTGGAGAAATGTCTCTTGCTTTTCCCTCTAGGGAATGGATATAAAATCATGAAACTATCAGTACTGGAGAGATTCCCAGAGACCAACTCTAGTTAAACATCTCATCACCTGCGGAAACACCCCTCCTCAGCTAGTGGTTATCCAACCTCATCTTGAGGAAATTCAAAATTAGGCAGCTCTAACCACATCACAAGACAAGCTCCCCCGATTCCAGACAATTCTGATTTAAAGTTCAGCCTTATACCGATCTATTGTCTACTGTCACTTCCCCACATCCATACCCCACTATCCTCTCTATTCTTTTCTCCTCTCCTATATTAGGCTTATCTGCAGCAACACCTAAATCACCACCCTACTTTGGATATTTGAAAAAAAGCTACCGTATGACTCATATCTTTCCTTCTCCAGGCTACCCAACCCCAGTGTCCCCAAATTCCTCTAGTGAAATTATTCTGAGACCAACCATTTTCTCACCATCCCCCTCTGGAAAACACTAGTTTGGCAATTTTCCTCTTAAAAGTCGGCTCCCAGAACTGAGCATCCCACTCCTTTGTTCAGCAAACTCTGGATGTCTATGCATGCCAGGCACTCAGCAAGACCTTGGCCAAGGCCTGGTAGAGAAGAGTCCAGCTGATGAGACGTCAAACCCAACCACTGCAAAATGGTGCAGACAGCACTTGGAGTAAGAAAGAACCAGATGCCTGGAAGCTTGGGACAAGTTTTCCTGACACATGCTGAGAGAGTTCCAGAAAGGTTTCCTTAAGGAAACACCTTTTACACTGAGACACTACACTCTGTTCATACCAATTAGGCTTCTATTAGTTTCTTTGGAAATTCCTTGCCCCAGAGACATATACTGAGATCAAAATAATTAAAATCCTTAAGTTTTTTTTTTCACATGTCCATCTCCACTCTGTATTTATGCAATTAGATTTTTGGACCAAAGTACAGAATTTGGTGTTTATTTCTAAGAATTCTTCTCTTAAGGTTGAAATCCTTGATTCTTGGGCATGTCTTGAAGTTAACAGGGGGCTGAGAACAGCACTGAAGAAGACAAAGTCAAGGGCAGAGTCCTAGGGAGTGTCCTTCAGGCGCTGCCAATCACAATCCACAGCGCCAGAGGACAGTTAGCCCTGGTGGCCACGAATCCACTAAGCCAGGCATTGCAAACATTTTTTGCATTGGCAAAGGAAACCCTCTGTCCAACAAAACCCAACAGATTCCTAGTATAGACACCGATTTTTTTTTTTTTAACGGACCTGCTCTAGGTGAGGCAGGGATGGGGAGAGTCCAACCTGCTAGGGCTCCCTCCCCTCCCCCCACGGCACTCAAAGGGCCCTGAGGGACCCACATGCACCCATGAAGTCCCCCTGAAAACCAGCCGATTTGCCCACAAGAACATGAGAGATAAATTCAACTGCTTGAGGAACATGAGAGATTGCCTATCCGGTTAGTAAGTTTAGCATCACAAGAAGACACAGTGGCTGTTATTTGGTATGATTTATTCACAATGAACCAGTTGGTCCTTTGTGAAAACCAATCAACTACTTAATGGTCCAAATGCAAGTTACTCTCAAGTGGGTACCTAAAGATATACCAATCATATGTATCTATATGATTAAAACTTCAATGGTCAGGGTAGAAGGAGAGGATAGCTAGAAAAAGTGCCAAAAGTAACTTAAATTTCCAGTTACCAACTCAAAGAAAAATCAGGGACTCCAGAAAAAAAATACTATTAATAACTGCAAAAAAACCAGCAATATTTTAGTATTATAATACTCTTTCTAGATAAATCTTTATAATTTTTTAAGGAACAAATCCTAAAGGTTGAATTGTTTAATAAATGAATGTGCAAAATTTTACAACTTTTGAAACTGTAAAACTTCAGAAAGTATTTACTAATTCATACCAGGAGAGTATGCCAGTGCCTCTAATTTACTTTCCACCCAGCAGAGGCTATCAGTGCCTCTTTCATACTCCTGTGATACTTGGTATTACGTGATTTTTAAAGTTTGCCAATTTGATTAAAAGAATGGTGCTTCATTTTTTAATGGCATTTCTCTCATCCTAAAGCAGCTGAACATTTTTTCATATATTTCTTCATCATTTGCATTGTTTTTGTGAATTACCTTTTCATTCTTTTGTCTAATTTTCCCCTTTAGATATTTACTTTTCTTATTTAACATGTTGAAGTTCTTTATGTATTGAGTAACATTAATTCTTTTGTCACATGTTGCAAATATTTTTCCAGCTTTACCATTTCATTATTTGGTTCATTTATTGTGAACTGAGGCATACAGGTTTGTTTTGTTTTCTTTTACTTGTGTAATCAAACTATTAGTGCCATGTTTTCAAAAAACATTCGCAAGCTCAAGATTACATAAAAGTTTCCTACATTTTATCCTGATACCTTTACAGTTTTTTTTTTTTCCTCATTTTAATGAGCAATCCATTCAGAATGTTTTCAGGTGTATGACCTGACGTCAGGATTGCAATTATTTTTTTCCAAATGGTTAGCCACCTGTCCCATTTACTGAATTAATCTGCCTTTTCTCCACTGATTTGAAAGGCTGCCGTTGTCACAAACTGCATCTCCAGCCATATATTTTTCTTGCATGGATCTCAAACTCAACACGTGCACAAGCAAAATTCATAACCTTCCCTTCTCCTCCACTGCTCCCCAACCTGAGAGTGACTACTCTAACCACTGAGTTATCACGTCAGAAATGTGGTTTCCCGATTGCTGCCCTCTCCACACCACCCGCTCCCCACACACACATGAAATCACTAACCATTGCCAATTGTCTCCAAAATATAGCCCCACCCCCACTGCTGTAGTCTAATCTTTCCTGGGCTGCAACAGCCTCCCAACTGGGCCCCGAATCCACTCTCGGCCCCTCCAGCACATCCAGTGCCCATGCGGTCCTGCTGCTTCGCTACTTGCTACTGCTCTCAGAACAAAACCCAGTGACTCACGCGGCCCACAGGCATGGTGTGATCCAGGCCCCATCGGCATCTGCCTCAGCCACTCCTCTGCCCTTACACCATCCCTGCCCAAACGTGCCAGCTCTTCACTCCTTGAATGCTCCTGGTGCTTTTCACCTTAGGACCTTCGCATGTGACATTCCTTCAACGTTCGGAGCTGTTCCCCTCCCTAGCCCATCCAGGCCACACACACACACACACACACATACACACACACACAAGCCTGCCTGAGTATGGCTTATCTTTCAGAGCCCAGCCTAAATGTCACCTGCTTAGAGAAACCTTTCTTAACCTCCCTAACCATATTTGTTTCTCCCGCAAAAATGCCCTCATTGCAGCTTGTGCTTCTCCAATGTGGCACTTCTCATAAGCGTTGCTATCTTACTATCTGTGCTTACGGCCATCTCTCCCTCTGGTGGCAGCTCGGGCAGCTCAGGGCTGTGCTGTCTCCTCACCGCACAGCTCCAGCCCCACACAGAGAGCTCTGCCGGACATGTATGAAGTTAACATAAAGTCATACAGCCCTGAGTCTAAGGAATTATGCTCTTTTTCAATCCTGTTTGGCAAGTAGACTTTCAAGTATCCATGAAAAAAATGGCTGAAAAGAAGATTCTTTGCTAGGAAATTTCAGGTTCCATCTGGAGATGCTATTACTCTTTCTGACGCTACCCCTTAAAAGCATTTCATAAATTTAGTATTTTTCCTCCGAAAATACTCCCAGATCCACAGATCCTGTCCTCTGGGGTTGGATGTCCACTAAACGTGTCCTGACATTCATTCATTCCTTCCGTCATTCACCCGACAGGTATTTATGGACCACTATTATTTAGTGCACAGCCAGGCCTCATCACTAAAGTGTGTTTTTATCAGTCTTCTTTACGATCATGTCTCCCCAACCACTAACTTTATTTACCAGTTATTTATTCGCTTTTCCCGTTAGATAACTGCGGTATCACCACCCAGGGCCTATAAAAGACCAACTAAAAGCAAACAAACCTTGGATTTCAATAGCTTATGCGGCCCCATCATGATAAGGTAAACGCATGGCTACCTTAAGATTCCTTCATGACAGTTTAAACAATCCCCAGCACCCCTGTCCTGACGCCTGTTTCCCACCTTGAGCCCTGGCAGTCAGTAGAGACCAGGGGAAGAAACTGCAGCCACCCCACCCCACCCCACCCACCATACAAGAGTGGGGGGCTACTCTGACTTTCCCTAATAATTCTTAGATCGGGTCCACAATATAAAAGCTATTTTCAAAAAAGTCAAAATGCAATCTTGAATTGTACTGAGAGAAGTTTGAGAACCACAAGACATGGAATAAGAAACCACAGAAAGGGCATGGAAACAACTCAGGGTTTTGGGGGACAGATCTGCGAAAGATGAAGCACCCAACCCTGCTGCTAGCACATCCCCTCCTCTGATCCGTGTCTTACCAGAGCCCACGCTCCTCCTTTGGATTCCAAGCTCACTGCGACCTCTCCTTCTTCTCCCAGCAGGCCCAAGGCAAGGGGGTATGCAATGTGGCACCCCGCCTTTCAAAGACTTCTGATCACCTAGACTTCAGGGCATAATTGCAACCATATTCTCTTTACCTTATACTGGACACATGCCCCTCTCTGATCTTCCCTGACTCTTTGCCGTAGTCCATTGTGCTTCCTCAATTACATCATTTTATCTCATGGTGAGACTTTCCATCATGCAGGTATGGAACCCCAAGGACATTTCTGGTTAAGAGAGGGCTAGAGATTTTCTATTACTAAGCACAAAAGCATAACCATATTGCTCTTTCAGAATATTTTAATCTTCTACATACATTTTTAACTAAAAGCCAAGTGATCAAATATCTATATACTTGCAAAAATTATTTCTTTCTTCAATAGCAAAATAAAATCACTCTGAAAAACTATGCCATGTTGCCATTACACATGCACAGTAGGGTGACATGAAGCATATATATCAAAGGACTCATTTTTACTGCCTTTGAAAGGAAGCATTACTTTATATTCCTTTGCTTTGTATTAAATAATCAAGATCACACATTGTTAAAATAACCAAACAGATTTGGCTCTTATAAATGTGCCAACTCAATGA
>PVIY010063234.1:0-10575 GCA_004026745.1 Myrmecophaga tridactyla | reverse complement strand
CTTTTTTTCTCTATTATCGTTTTATTTCTTTTTCTGATGTCTTTTTATTTCTTTCTCTAAATTGATGCAAATGTTCTAAGAAATGATGAATATGCAACTATGTGATAATATTAAGAATTACTGATTGTATATGTAGAATGGAATGATATATTAATGTTCTTTTGTTAAGTTTTTTAATTAATAAAAAAGTTAAAAAAAAAAAGAATTTGGAGTAAAGCCTTACCATCCACTGCAGATAACTACTCTACTTTTGAGAAACAGCTTTTGGCCTGCTACTGGACCTTAGTAGAAACTGAATGCTTAATCATGGGCCACCAAGTTACCATAAGACCTGAGTTGCCTACCATGAGGGTGGGTGTTGGCTGATCCACCAAGCCATAAATTTGAGTGTTCACAGAAGCATTCATCATAAAATGAAAATGGCATATTAGAGATAGGGCCAGAGCAGGTCCTGAAAGTACAACTAAGTTACATGCCCATAGTCTACACTCCTGCCACATTACCTTCTCTTTCTAAGCCCAGAGCTATGACCTCTTGGGGAGCTCCCTACTGTCAGTTGACTGAGGAAGAGAAAACTCATGCCTGGTTTCCAGATGGTTCTGCATGATTTGCTGGTACTACCCGAAAGTGGACAGTTGCAGCACTACAGCCCCTCTGGGATAGTGGTGAGGGGAAATACTCCCAGTGGGTGGAACTTCAATCAGCACACTTTGTTGTTAATTTTGCTTGGAAGGAGAATTGGGCAGAGGTGCATTTGTATACTGACTCATGGGCTATTGCTAATGGTTTGGTTAGATGTTCAAGGACTTGGAAAGAGAATGATTGGAAAATTGGCAAGGAAGAGATCTGGGGAAGAAGTATATGGATAGATCTTTCAGAATGGGAAAAAAATGAAGATATTTGTGTCCCATGTGAATGGTCACCAGACGGTGAATTCAGCAGAGGAAAGTTTTAATAATTAAGTGAATAAGAGGACTTATTTGGTGAATACAAGCCACCCTCTTTCCCAAGCCACTCCTGCCATTGCCCAAGGGGATCATGAATAAAATGAGCATGGTGGTAGGGATGGAGGTTATGTATGGGCTCAGCAACATGGACTTCCACTGACTAACCTGGCTATGGCCATTGCTGAATGCCCAATCTGCCAGGACCAGAGACCCACACTCAGTCCTGGCACCTGTGCTTGTTTGAAACTGTTATGTACTCCAGAAAAGCCATGTTCTTCAATCATCATTCAATATTGCTAGGTGGGATTTTTTTATTGTTTCCATGGAGATGTGACCCACCCAATTGTGGGTGGTAACTTTTTTTTTAAGAGGGGGAATTTATTAAGTTGCTAGTTTATAGTTCTAAGGCCATGAAAATGTCCCAATTAAAGCAAATCTATAAAAATGTCCAAATTAAGGCACCAACGAGGTTACCTTCACTCAAGAAAGGCCGATGAAGTTCACGGTTTTTCTCTCTCAAATGGAAAGGCACATGGTGAACATGGTGGTGTCTGCTAGTTTTCTCTTCAGGCTTCTTGCTTCATGAAGCTCCCCCAAGACGTTTTTCTTCTTCATCTCTAAAAGTCTCTGGCTGCATGGGCTCTCAGGGTTCTTGTTGCTCTTGTGACTTTCTCATCGTTCTTTCTCTCTTCAAAATGCTTCCACTTTTTTTTTTACTTTTTTCTTTAAATAACAAAAAACACCAAACAAATGCAAACATTCTTAACTTTTGATCTTTCTGTTCTATATATATAATTGGTAATTCACAATATCACCACATAGTTGCATATTCATCACCATGATCATTTCTTGGAACATTTGCATCAATTCAGAAAAAGAAATAAAAAGAAACAGAAAAATATTCATATATACCATACCCCTTATCCCTCCCCTTCATTGATCAATAGCATTTCAATCTAAATTTATTTTAGCATTTGTTCCCCCTATTATTTATTTTTATTCCATATGTTCTACTCATCTGTTGACAAGGTAGATAAAAGGAGCATCAGACACTAGGTTTTCACAATCACACAGTCACATTGTGAAAGCTGTATCATTATACAATCATCATCAAGAAACATGGCTACTGGAACACACAGCTCTACATATTCAGGCAGTTCCCTCCAGCCTCTCCATTACATCTTGACTAACAAGGTGATATCTGTTTAATGTGTAAGAATAACCTCCAGGATAACCTCTCGACTCTGTTTGGAATCTCTCAGCTATTGACACTTTATTTTGTCTCATTTCACTCTTCCCCCTCTTGGTCAAGAAGGTTTTCTCAATCCCTTGATGCTGAGTCTCAGCTCATTCTAGGATTTCCGTCCCACGTTGCCGGGAAGGTCCACACCCCTGGGAGTAAAGTCCCATGTTGACAGGCTGAGGGTGGTGAGTTTGCTTGTTGTGTTAGCTGGAGAGAGAGGCCACATCTGAGCAACAAAAGAGGTTCCTTGGGGTGACTCTTAGGCCTAATTTTAAGCAGGCTTGACCTATCCTTTCTGGGGTTAAGTTTCATATGAACAACCGCCAAGATTGGGAGCTCAGCCTATAGCTTTGGTTGTCTGCACTGCTTGTGAGAATATCAAGAATTCAACTTGGGGAAGTTGAACTTTCCCCCTTTCTTACCATTCCCCGAAGGGGACTTTGCAAACAATTTCTTATTCACTGCTCAAATCACTCTGCGATTTATCAGGGTATCACTCTGGACAAACTAACAAAATCTCATGTACTACTCAAGGTTCCATGTGCTTATGGTGTTCAATTAAGCTGTCTACATAAATTACATCAGGAAATGCACTACTCAAAATATAAATTTTGTACCAAATAAATATTTTTTGCTTTCATCTCATACATAAGTTAAAATTTTAAAATATTAATTACTATCTATTTTCAGCACCCTGCAGTAATGACATTCCTTTGTTCTTCCTCATGCAAAAACATTTTTTTAATTTGTACCTTTAGTCACTATCATTATACACTCTAAGCATTCCTAGATTATACCATCACAGTCTTTATCGTCTATCTTTCTTTCTGATTTCATTTGTGCCCCCAGCCCTCCTCCCTCTATCATTCTCACATTCAGTTTCATTCAGTGTTTTAACATAATTGTTTTACAGTTAGGTAGTATTGTGCTGTCCATTTCTGAGTTTTTACATTCAGTCCTGTTGCACAATCTGTATCCCTTCAGCTCCAATTACCCAAAATCTTACCCTATTTCTACCTCCTGATGGTCTCTATTGCCAATGAAATTCTCCAAGTTTATTCACTAATGTCAGTTCATATCAGTGAGACCATACAGTATTTGCCCTTTTGTTTCTGGCTAATCTCACTCAGCATAATGTCCTTAAGGTTCATCCATGTTGTTACATACTTTATAGTTTTATTGTCTTACAGCTGCAAAACATTCTATCGTATGTATATACCACAGTTTGTTTAACCACTTGTCTGTTGATGGACGTTTTGGCTGTTTCCACTCTTTGCAATTGTAAATAATGCTGCTATAAACACTGGTGTGCAAATGTCCGTTTGTGTCCTTACCCTCATGTCCTCTGAGTGTATACCTAGCAATGGTATTGCCGGGTCATATGGCAATTCTATATTTAACTTTTTGAGGAACTGCCAAACTGCCTTCAACAGCGGTTGTACCGTTTGACATTCCCACCAACAGTGGATACGTGTGCCTCTTTCTCCACATCCTCTCCAGCACTTGTCATTTTCTGTTTTATTGATAATGGCCATTCTGGTGGGTATGAGATGATATCTCATTGTGGTTTTGATTTGCATTTCCCTAATAGCCAGGGAAGTTGAGCATCTTTTTGTGTGTCTTTTGGCCATTTGTATTTCTTCTGAGAAGTGTCTGTTCAAGTCTTTTGCCCATTTTGTAATTGGGTTGTCTTTTTTGTTGTTGTTGAGTTGAACAATCTCATTATATATTCTGGATACTAGACCTTTAACAGACATATCGTTTCCAAATATTGTCTCCCATTGTGTACGCTGTCTTTTTACTTTCTTGATGAAGTTCTTTGATGCGTAAAAGTGTTTAATTTTGAGGAGTTCCCATTTCTTTCTTTCTTTCTTCAATGCTCTTGCTTTGGGTGTAAGGTCTAGGAAACCACCTCCTAGTATAAGATTTATAAGATATTTCCCTACATTTTCTTCTAACAGTTTTATGGTCTTAGAGCTAATGTTTAGGTCTTTGATCCATTTTGAGTTAATTTTTGTATAGGGTATGAGATATGGGTCCTCTTTCATTCTTTTGCGTATGGATATCCAGTTCTCTAGGCACCATTTATTGAAAAGACTCTTCTGTCCCAGGTGAGTTGGCTTGACTGCCTCATCAAAGATCAATTGTCCATAGATGAGAGGGTCTATATCTGAACACTCTATTCTATTCCATCAGTCAGTATATCTATCTTTATGCCAGTACCATGCTGTTTTGACCACTGTAGCTTCATAATACGCCTTAAAGACAGGTAGCATGAGACCTCCAACTTCACTTATTTTTCTCATGATACTTTCAGCTATTCGGGGCACCCTGCCTGTCCAGATAAAGTTGGTTATTGGTTTTTCTATTTCTGAAAAGTAAGATTTTGGGATTTTAATTGGTATTGCATTGAATCTGTAGATCAATTTAGGTAGAACTGAAATCTTAACTATATTTAGTCTTCCAATTCATGAACACGGTATGCCCTTCCATCTATTTAGGTCTTCTGAGATTTCTTTTAACAATTTCCTGTAGTTTTCTTTGTACTAGTCTTTTGTCTCTTTAGTTAAATTTATTCCCAAATATTTTATTCTTTTGGTTGCAATTGCAAATGGAATTCATTTCTTGATTCCCCCTCAGATTGTTCATTACTAGTGTATAGAAACACTACAGATTTTTGAGTGTTGATCTTGTAACCTGCCACTTTGCTGTAATCATTTATTAGCTCTAGTAGTTTTGCTGTGGATTTTTCAGGGTTTTTGACATACAGTATCATATCATCTGCAAACAGTGAGAGTTTTACTTCTTCCTCTCCAATTCTGATGCCTTGTATCTCTTTTTCTTGTCTAATTGCTCTGGCTAGAACTTCCAACACAATGTTGAATAACAGTGGTGATAGTGGACATCCTTGTCTTGTTCCTGATCTTAGGGGGGAAGTTTTCAGTTTTTTTCCCATTGAGGATGATGTTAGCTGTGGGTTTTTCATATATTCCCTTTATCATTTTGAGGAAGTTCCCTTCTATTCCTATCCTTTGAAGTGTTTTCAACAGGAAAGGATGTTGAATTTTGTCAAATGCCTTTTCTGCATCAATCGAGATGATCAGTGGTTTTTCTGCTTTGATTTGTTGATATGGTGCACTACATTAATTGATTTTCTTATGTTGAACCATCCTTGCATACCTGGGATGAATCCTACTTGGTCATGATGTATAATTCTTTTAATGTGTTGCTGGATTTGATTTGCTAGAATTTTGTTGAGGATTTTTGCATCTATATTCATTAGAAAGATTGGTCTGTGGTTTTCTTTTTTTATAATATCTTTGTCTGGCTTTGGTACGAGGGTGATGTTGGCTTTGTAGAATGAGTTAGGTAGCTTTCCCTCCTCTTCAATTTTTTGGAAGAGTTTGGGCTGGTACTAATTCTTTCTGGAATGTTTGGTAGAATTCACATATGAAGCCATCTGGTCCTGGACTTTTCTTTTTGGGGAGCTTCTTAATGACGGATTTAATTTCTTTACTTGTGATTGGTTTGTTGAGGTCATCTATTTCTTCTCACATCAAAGTTGTTTGTTCATGCCTTTCTAGAAAGTTGTCCATTTCATCTACATTGTCGTATTTATTAGCATAAAGTTGTTCATAGTATCCTGTCATTACTTCCTTTATTTCTGTGGGGTCAATGGTTATGTCTCCTCTTCCATTTCTGATCTTATTTATTTGCATCCTCTCGCATCTTTTTTGTCAATCTTGTTAAGGGTCCATCAATCTTATTGATTTTCTCATAGAACCAGCTTCTGGTTTTGTTGATTTTCTCAATTGTTTTCATGTTCTCAATTTCATTTATTTCTGCTCTAATCTTTGTTATTTCTTTCCTTTTGCTTGCTTTGGGGTTAGTTTGCTGTCTTTCTCCACTTTGTCCAAGTGGACAGTTAGTTCCTCGATTTTTGCCCTTTCTTCTTTTGGGATATAGGCATTTAGGGCAATAAATTTCCCTCTTAGCACTGCCTTTCCTGCATACCATAAGTTTTTTTGTTTGTTTGTTTGTTTGTTTTAATTTTCATATGGGCAGAAGGCACCAGGGATTGAACTCCAGACCTCCAGCACGGCAGGTCAGAGCTCTGCCTGCTGAGCCACGGCAGCCGCCCAGTTTTTATACCATAAGTTTTGATATGTTGTATTTTCATTTTCATTTGCCTCGAGATATTTACTGATTTCTCTTGTAATGTCTTCCTTGACCCACTGGTTGTTCAAGAGTGTGTTGTTGAGCCTCCACATATTTGTGAATTTTCTGCCCCTCTGCCTATTATTGATTTCCAACTTCATTCCTTTATGATCTGAGAAAGTGTTTTGTATGATTTCAATCTTTTTAAATTTATTGAGACTTGCTTTGTGACCCATCATATGGTCTATCCTTGAGAATCATCTATGAACACTTGAGAAAAAGGTGTATCCTGCTGTTGTGGGGTGTAATGGTCTATAAATGTCTGTTAAGTCTATCTGATTTATTGTACTATTCAAATTCTCTGTTTGTTTATTGATCCTCTGTCTAGATGTTCTGTCCATTGATGAGAGTGGGGAATTGAAGTCTCCAACTATTATGGTAGATGTGTCTATTTCTCTTTTCAGGGTTTTCAGTGTTTGCCTCTTGTATTTTGGAGCATTCTGGCTCGGTGCCTAAATATTTATGATTGTTATGTCTTCTTGTTGAATTGTTCCTTCTATTAATACATAGTGTCCTTCTTTGTCTCTTCTAACTGTTTTACATTTGAAGTCTAATTTGTTGGACATTAGTATAGCTACTCCTGCTCTTTTCTGATTGTTATTTGTACAAAATATCTTTTCCCAACCTTTCACTTTCAACCTATGTTTATTCTTGGATCTAAGATGTGTTTCCTGTAGACAGCATATAGATGGGACCTGTTTTTTTAATCCATTCTGCCAGCCCATGTCTTTTGATTGGGGAGTTTAATCCATTAACATTTAGTGTTATTACTGTACAGGTAATACCATTTTGCCTTTTGGATTTTGTATGTCATATCTAATTTTTCTTCTTTTTACCTTTACTGATAGTCTTCCTTTCTAAACTCTTCTCCACACCTCTCTCTCCTGTCTTTTTGTATCTGCCTCTAGTGCTCCCTTTAGTATTTCTTGCAGAGCCAGTCTCTTGGTCACAAATTCTCTCAGTGATTTTTTGTCTGAAAATGGTTTAATTTCTCCCTCATTTTTGAAGGACAATTTTGCTGGATATAGAATGCTTGGTTGGCAGTTATTCTCTTTTAGTAATTTAAACATATATCATCCCACTGTCTTCTCACTTCCATGGTTTCTGCTGAGAAATCCTTGCATAGTCTTATTGGGTTTCCCTTGTATGTGAATGGATTGCTTTTTTATTGCTGCTTTCAAGATTCTCTCTTTCTCTTTGACCTCTGACATTCTGATTAGTAAGTATCTTGGAGTACGTCTATATTGATCTATTCTCTTTGGGGTACGCTGCACTTCTTGAATCTATAATTTTAAGTCTTTCATAAAAGTTGGGAAATTTTCAGTGATAATTTTCTCCATTAGTTTTTCTCCTCCTTTTCCCTTCTCTTCTCCTTCAGGGACACCCACAACACGTATATTCATATGCTTCATATTGTCATTCAATTCCCTGAGTCCCTGCTCATATTTTCCCCTATATTTTATTTTGCTTGTTGGATTTCCAATGTTCCATTCTCCAGTTCACTAATCGTATCTTCTTCCTCTTAAAATCTACCATTGTAGGTTTCCATTGTTTTTTCCATCTCTTGTACTGTGCCTTTCATTCCCCCAAGTTCTGTGATTTGTTTTTTCAGACTTTCCATTTCTTCTTTTTGTTCATTCCTTGCCTTCTTTATATCCTCCCTCAATTCATTGATTTGATTTTTGATGAGGTTTTCCATGTCTGTTCATACATTCTGAATTAATTGTTTCAATTCCTGTATCTCATTTGAATTGTTGGTTTGTTCCTTTGACTTGGCCATATCTTAAATTTTCCTAGTGTGATTTGTTATTTTTTGCTGGCTTCTAGACATTTAATTGCCTTAATTAGTTTATTCTGGAGATTGCTGTCACTTCTCTTACCTTGGGTTTTCTTGCTGGATGAATTTGTTGTCTGTCTGTTCTTTGACATTCAGTTCAGCTTTTTCCGGACCACTAGCTTAGGTTTTGTTTAACAGAGGAGAATTCTTCAGTTCTTATTTTCTTGTTTCTTGCCCTGCTTGTATGGTGCCTTTCCCCCCCGAACTTTGGGAGGGTCTCTTAGGTATTACAGACTCCAGCCAGATTTTCCCAGACCAAACTGGCCTCCTGTCAGAAGGAAAGAGTCATCTGCATCAGTTTTCCCTGAGGGTGAGACCCAGCCGGTTGAAAGGCTTTCCTGTGAAGTCTCTGGGCTCTGTGTTTCTTATCCTGCCCAGTATGTGGTGCTTGTCTTCCTCAGGTCCCACCAGCATAAGTTGATGTGGTACCTTTAACTTTGGCAGACTCTCCTTGCTGGGGGTGTGGTGGAGACGGAGGAGAGGTTATAGGCTGGTTTTAATGGCTTCAAATTACCAAGCTCTGGGGTCTGAATTCCTTGAGGGAGGGATTCCACCTGTGTTGGGCCTCACCCCACCCCTGGGGAAGGCACAAGCTCCAGACAAGTTCTCAACGAGCTTGTTTCTGCCCATGCCTGGGCAGTTGCATCTTGAGAAGCCCTGCTGCTATATCCAAAGGCAGTCAAGCCTTTGTAGAAACACAGTCACAAAAACCTCTGTTTCCCTTTTTTTTCTTTTTTCCATCAACCCTGCCTGCTTGGCGCCAGGGCAAAATCAATGACCTCCACTTTGACCAGGTTCACCTGAGCTGGGGGCCTATTTTTAGTAGTCAGAATTTGTGAATTAATTCCACACTTGAAGCTTAGTTGTGCTCAGCCCCTGCTGCTGGTAAAGTCCCTTTCCTTTATCCTCTAGGAAGCAGCCTGTGGGGGCATGGCACCGGCTGCTGCGGCTTGGGGAACTCATAGTTCGAGGGGGGGGAGGGGGCGGCTCGCAGCTGGTCCAGCTGGTCCAGACTGGGGCATGCTGTGTGTCCAGTCACTGATGTGGCCCCAGGAGTTGTTCTGTACTGTTTCTGGTTATTTAGTAGCTGTTCTGGAGGACACCTTGCTAAGCCACCCTGTGGGTGGTAACTTTTGATTAGATTGTTTCCATGGATATTTGTCTCCACCCACTCAAGGTGGGGTTGCTTACTAGAGCCTTTGAGAGGGAACCATTTTGAAAGAAGCTTCACTGCTGACACAGCTAGAGATCTTTGGAGATGCAGAAGGAAAATTATCTTGGGGAAGACTTATGAGATAATGAAAGAATGGTAGCAGATGCTGTCCTGTGCCTTCCCAGCTATGAGAGGTGTCCAGAAGCCAGAGACCTCAGCAGATGCCAGTCACATGCCTTCCCAGCTGGCAGACGTGTTCCAGACGGCATCAGCCTTTCCTGAGTGAAGGTAATCTCTTATTGGTGCCTCAATCTGGACATTTTCATGGCTTTAGAACTGTAAACTTGCAACTTAATAAATTCCCTTTTCAAAAGCTGTTCCATTAGTAGTATGTTGCACTCTGGCAGCTTTAACAAACTAAAACAGCACCATTCTCCGAGGTGATCAGCTGCTACCTGGTAGCAGGTCAATTATATTGGACCATTTCCATCATGGAAGAGTCAGTAATTTGTTCTAACTAGAATAGGCACATACTTCATATATGGGTTTGGCTTCCCACATGCAATGCTTCCACCAAAACTACCATCTGTGGACTTACAGAATGCCTTATCCATGGTGATGGTATTCCACACAGCATTCCTTCTGATCAAGGAACACACTTCACAGTAAATGAGGTTCAGGAATGGGCACATGATCATGAAATTCTCTGGTCTTGATATGTTCCCCATCATCCAGAGGCAGCTGGGTTGATAGAACAGTGGAATGGCCTTTTGAAGACCAATTATGGTTCCAACTAGGTGGTAATACCTTGCAGGGAAGAAGCAGTGTTCTCCAGGAGGCTGTGTATTCTCTGAATCAGCGTCCACTCTATGATGCTGTTTTTCCCATAATCAGAATTCACAAGTCCAAGAATCAAGTGGTGAAAATGGGAGTGGCACCACTAACTATCACCCCCAGTGATCCACTAGAAAAAGTTTTACTTTCTATACCTGAAACTTTAAGTTCTGCTAGTCTACAGGTCTTAGTTCCAAAAAATGGAGTGCTCCTATCAGAAGACACAATAATGTCTCCATTGAACTGGAAGTTAAGACTGCTACCTGGCCACTTTGGGCTTCTCATGCCTCTGAATCAATGGGCAAGGAAGGGGATTACTGTACTGGCTGGGGTGATTGATTCA
>PVIY010063233.1:0-10569 GCA_004026745.1 Myrmecophaga tridactyla | reverse complement strand
ATTAGGCACTGGGGAAGTTTAATACAATAGCTTTCAACCAGCAATAACAAGTAATGGACAATAACAAAGGACATACTCTATGCTAAGGGAGAGAGTCCTTTCTGAGGTAATCTATACTGTCTCAAGGAGAAAACTGTCCACAGACAGATGTATTTGTGGTTTTTTTTTTTTTTTTTTTTTTTTGCATGGGCAGGAACCGGGAATCGAACCCGGGTATCCGGCAAGGCAGGCGAGAACTCTGCCTGCTGAGCCACCACGGCCCGCCCTGTATGTGTTTTTATATGTGTGCATATACTACTCTTTCTTAAAGATAAAAAAAATTCTCTATACTAGGTCAAGGACAAGCTCTTCAAATCTTTCCACAATTTTGGAAAAGATAGTCAGGAGATGCTCATTCTTTTACCTTACTAGAACTGTGTTTCAATCCTTCAAAAATGCCCAATACCACCAAACTTTTGGGAGGGAGCAGTACCTATCCCAAATATACCTATTTGGTCCTGTTTACCGCCTATCTAGGACTCAAAATGGAATCAGCAACAATAAAAATAAAGTCACTGAGCAGGAGCCAATTTCTTTTTTTAACAGGGAAAAATATTCAATGTTGCAAAAACCACAAGTTGAATTATTTCACAAGCAGCCATGCATGGAGCAAACTTACTCCGCTAAAAAGATACAGCAAAACAAAATTTAAAAAAAAAAAAAAAAAGAAAGAAAAAAAAAGGAGAGATATAGATCACACAGAGGTACCTAAAAATCTGCCTTCTCTTGTGAGAGCTAGAAGAAAAGGCTTCTTTGGAGAGTCTGTTGGTTAACATCAAAGAAAAGCATCATTACAGGATTATATTAACCTCACTGACAAAGCTCAATGAGAAGCAGGGAACATGCTAAGTGGTACTAACCTGATGTCATTTAGATATCCGTTCTGGCCAGTCTAGGTGAAGGGGAGAAAATGGAAAATAACTTATAAGAAAACAGCATGGCATAACCGAAAAGGGTGTCCATGATGCTATGAATACCCAAGGTCCTCAAACCAAAGCTCACCCCACCAACAGGGAGAGAGGGAGCAGGGATAGATGACCCATACACCCACACCCAATCTGATTTTCTCACCTTTAATGGGAAAGAGCATTAGGAGTTTTCAGCCTTCCCCCAGAGTGTTTAAAAAGAGAGGGTGGTAAAGGTAGGAGTATGGAAAAGGGAAAGAGGGAAGTATTAACCTATTATTTCCTTTTTAGCCCTAAATTTATTCTTTCTAGAGGTAAGCTAAGCCTAACAATTAGTGTGCTTGGTTCTAAAAAGTGTGTTCAAAGAAAGGGAAAAGGGACACAAGAGAAAGAAGCTTAGTTTTTGGGATATCATCATCAATGGTTATTTAATTTTTGTCTTCTACACTGGCCCAAAAAGAAAGACATTCTGACCTGGGACTTGAGGAAGATAGGAAAATGGGGAAGTAGATAATTTTCAGAGCCTAGAAAAAATGAGAAAACTAAAAGTCTGAAACACTCCCTTTGGGGATCATTTCCTGACAAAGCCACCGAGCTGAGAGAAGTGAGCATCATGGTGGATTCCCAAGCCTTAGAAAAAAGTACCAAGAGTGTCCAGCTGCTGAGCAGAGTAGGCTCCATGTAGAGCAGAGCCTATGTTGGTTAGCTTTCCAACACAGAACTAAAGCTCCAGAGAAGGCTGCAGCAGCAGCATTTCCATCCAAACACCCTTCTTGCCACTTCCCTCTCTTTCTGGTCTGCCTCCTGCTCCCCTTTCCCCCCAGCATCTACAACTCCACCCTTATTCAGCTCCCACTAGCTGGCTAGGCTCCCCTCCACAAGGGAATCTTTAGATATGCTGGGCTATGGCCATTCTTCCTTGTTTAGACCTTTGGAGATTCCTGTTGCCTCTACCACAGCAAGAGTTAGGAAGTACTGAAATGAAAGTGATAAATCCACAAGGATTTAACAAAGAGTACATACATTAGTAGAGGCTTGATAAGACTAGAAATCAGGAGAAAAATAGGAGAGAAGAGCTAACTTTGGCTTTGTTATGGTTGTAGATTAATATATTCCAGTGTTGTCGATAATTATCCTGAAAACTCTATTAAAAGGTGCCTATGCTTTCAGAATATTTGTGGCTTTGCTCATAGCTGCACGGTGGGGCAGTCATTTTCTATGTGTAAGTAAAGCAGAGGAGAACACATCACATAGTCAATTAGCCTATTATGTCACTAATGCTTCTTAATCTAAAGAGCATAGAGCAGAAGAACTATCAAGAAGTGGTTTAGTTTAAGAGCATGGACTCTGGAGACAGATGTCTAAATTCAAATACTAGCTCTTCTGCTAATTACAGTATGACCTTAGGTGGTTACTTAACCTCTCTGTGCCTCAGTTCCTCCTTTATAAAATGGGAAAAATAATGTAACCTTTCTCATAGACCTGGTGTGAGGATTTAAATTAAGCTACATAAATGCTTAGAACAGTGCCTGAAATACAGTAAACACTATATAAGTGTTTGTTGGTATTATCTACTAACCGGCTCTGTCCACAATCAGTGACCACAGCTGTGTACAAATGACATTTCTCCTCTCATTCTCAACCAAATGTTTTGCAGGTAAAGATAGAGAACCCTCTTCGAACTATTGTTTGGATAATTTGGAGGGAAATTTTTTTCTGACTCACACTGGAAGTCTATGTAACAGAAGATAAGAAGATTCTTTACCCTTGGACTTTGGGCTAGAAGGCTTGTTGGGTATCTGTCCCCAGTGAGGATCCTTGGAAGCACTTGGGTCTCCTGAGACAATGGAGCAAGTTCATAGGGGAGTTCAGTTTTCTTGAGATATTATTTTTCTGAGCTAAGTAATGATGAAAAGTTATATATTTTTGATCTTGTTGAGGGAGGTAAGGGTAGAGGAATGGGAGGAGAGTAATGTTTATCTAAGTATATTGATTAGACCTGGCCATCTTTTGACAACAGAGGAGGTTGGTTATTTCTTCTGTGTTGCTAATATAACTTATAAGATGGTGCCGCTATCTGGATCCTATATTCTTTCTTGCCCAACCACACCTTTTCCTGAATTTCTGCTATACATTTCTCTTCATCCTGGTAGGCAAAGGCAACCAGGTACAAGGATATCAAATAAAGTTGCCTAAAAGGATTCAAGTTGCCTTTTGGTCCATGGAGCCAGTCTTGTTCTAAGAAATAAGGTAAGGAATATAGTAAGAAAGAGATTTCCTGTTTAAGTACGGTCTAGAGGGAATAATGATATCCTCTGTGCATGTGGAATGCAGAGCTCACAGAGGATAGATGCCAAATCTGTGCTCTACCAATCACCAACACATCCTAAAAATAAGGCTGGTTAGACAAGATGAATGTATCGGCTGTGTGGACACTAAGTCTTCCACTTAGAAGCAAAGATGCCTAAAATGGATAGTGGGAGTAAAAGAGGTTAAGTGGGAAGAGGGTTTGATAGACAAGATTCAGGGCCCTTTCATAAGCCCTGCCAAAACCATTTCTATTTTCAGTCTAGTTGTACCTACCAAATTCAGCCACCCCAAGTTTTAGTTCTCTTTGTATGCTGTACAGCAGAATGTATGAAGAATAATACAAAAAAATTTGCAGCTTCCCAATAAGCCACTTTTAATTTTAGAGATCAAATCTGGGGTTGGCTGATGTTGGTTTCAAAAAACATTTATAGAGGGTTCATTCCATTCACAGTTCCAAAGATTAAGAGCTAAAAGCTATGGGCTAACAACTCTCAGAAGCTACACTTACCTCTCGGGCAAATATTCTCTCTCGGACCCTTTGATATTCCTCCTCTCTCTCTTCTATTGACTTGCTCCTCCTTCCATCCTGCAATGGAACTCTGATCTAGATCGATGAGCAGAATTAAGCTAGTTAAGTTCTCCTCGTACTGCAAGCTCACTGCACACCAGCAAGGAAGAGAAACCGGGAGAGTTTATAGTTGCCATCCAAAAAATGGGGGAAAAAATTTCCAATCATGGACAGGTTTCACTGGGTACATCTGACCATGCAGTTTGGGAGATCAGGTTTCCTGGATGGCTGGGGTTCTCCATCTTCCCCACCCCCCAGAGTATCAAGAACAAGTATTTATAAGAATTGGGTTATTTCCCTGTAATAATCAGGCACTCTCCAAGTCAGTAAGGATACAAGAAAATAAACAACATTGTTTGGAGGGGAAGCAAGGAATAGAAAGAAGTTAGAAAGGGAGAAGAAACAGGTGTTTAGCTAAGCTGTATACAGAGGAGGAGGTTTACAGAAATAGCATGTGACATTATCCCTTCTTTAGTCACTTATGCCAAGACCCAAATCACACACAGAATAGCAAAGGGGGCCTTGGAAATGAAATCCCAAGGGCGAAACTAAACTCAAAGTCTAAGCACTTTTTTTTCCCTCCCATCTTAACGATAGCCACTGAAGAGAGGGAAGGAGAGGAATTACAGAAATAGAGAAGAAATAAAACAGAGCAGCATAAAGAAAAGAAGACTAGAACAGAAAGAAGGATGGACAGAGAAAGGCACAGACAAATGAGGTACAATGGAGGCAGAAGACAGAGAGACAGACAGGAAAAAGAAAGAAATGGAGACTAGATAACCTTTCATTCTCTGAAAAACACACAAGGTGTCTAGAAAGGATGGTTGGGCAAATCATCTCTCTGCCTCAAGCAAGCATATCATCAACTCTCCATCACTGGCCCGTCCTCTCTGGACGTGCAATTTGTGAACACTATCTTGGTTAAGGTGTTACAGAGTGTCCTTTTCCTTACTAGTTTTGAAGGTAAAGAGTTCTGAGGGAGATGACATGTCAAATGAATGTCATCAGGTTATAAAAGATTCTGACCTTTAATCCAGAAGCTTTGAAAGCTTCAAATGAAGCATCCTGAAGGAGACTGCTGCTCTAGGCTGATCTCCACCAATCTCCAAAGGTAGCCATAACTTCAGTGATAGAGTAGAAAAAGCATAAGGGACTTTGAGGCCAGGCAGAATCTCAGCTCTGCCACCTCCGAGTAATGTGACTTCAGGTAAGTAACTTAACATCTACTAGTCTCAGTTTTCTAGCATGTACCCATCTTATAGGGTTGTGGAGAGGATTAAGATATAACGCATGCACTTGTGTTTAGGATAGAGCTTAGTTTAGGGAAGACACTCAATAACATAGCAATTACTATGCTTATTATTAAGACAGAAAAAGGAATAGAGGTTACCCTATCATGGATCAAGCCTGAAGCTGAGAGAAGAAACATTCACAATAGGGAAAGATTCCATGCTACCCCAATGTGCCTCTGGGCCTAAATAATTCTTGATCCACAGAAAAAGGGTTTTGGGAAAATGTAGAGAAGGGCATCAGGATGGAAAGGCTCTTTCTTGTTTTTTAAATTTTATGTTTTATTTATTTGTTGTTGTATCAAACGTGACCTCAATAGATACGGCACTTTTCTCAAAAGGACTCCCTCAAATACTCAAGTAGCAAGCAGGAAAGGTCCTGGTCTCAAGTCCTTATACTATCGAAAAAATTAAATTTGACTCCAGAGCTAAGATATTATAATTATCATTAATTAGCAAGAATCAAATAGGCTTTATCCCACCAAGTTCTTCAAAACTTATTCTCTACCTAATCCCCACTGATGGGTAAGTTGAAATAGGCTAGATCTAAATCCTCTACTTAGCTAGGAAAATAAACCCCTAAACAATTACTATCTAAAAGGTACGCTAGAGATCAGGACAACAGCTGAGTCTATAAGTGAGGAATGGGGCAGATTGTTTACCTCTTATTCCCAGAGGAGTGAATCACAACGGGGTTACTGCCTGAGGTTCCCAGCTAAAAAAGTCAAATTAACTCACTCACCTTGGTAGAAGGATTTGGGAAAAGACTCAGGAGTTTGCAGAAGGGATCAGAAAAACCTTTATAAGTGGGTAAGTTAGACTGCAACTTTGCCATTTCAAGGCTAGCCCTGAGCTAGCATAAGAGTGGAAGTAGGGTAAAGTAGCTTTTGGTATTCTCAAAGAAATCACTAACTACTAAAGAAAAAAAGTATGAAACCATCAACTGGATCAAGGGAGGGAGGGATCTTGCTTTGTCCCAAAATGACATGGAATCAGAAGTCAGTGGCACAACCAGGGCATCCTAGGCCAAATCAGAAAACCCAGCAAACCTCAGCACCATGTCTCTCTGGGGCTAAGAGTGGGGGATTCAACTCAACAAGTAGAGTCAGTCCTGAACATCAAGCCAAAGCCAACTCAGTATCACTCAATACACTTTTCCATACTGAGATAGTCTGAGTTTTTTTTCCACCCCACCAAAATTCTCCTCCCCTCCCAGTTTCTCTTATAACAGTGTCTCTCTTAGGCCCGTCCCTTTCTATTCTTCACCTGATTATCATCTCGGTCCATACTGGCGTCATCTCTCTTGAGAATGAATCTCTGTTGAAATTCTGCATTCTTCTCATCTTTTATGTGTTCTGAGAACCTCTGTTCAGGGCTGGGATTGGAAAAGAAATATGGAAGGAAGGGAAGAATAAGACCCTTTTGTTAGGAACCAGACCTCCTAGGTTTAGCTCTCTTAAGTTTCTCAATTATCACTCAAGGAGTTTCTGGAGTCAACTATCCAAAAAGTCACACAAAAGTTATAATTAAATACTTAGGCTCAGTTCTTTTATATATTTAAAACTTGTCTTGCAAACTAAAGTCATACCTTACGTTACACATATCAGTGAAGGTGAAGAGAGGCTAGGACCAGTCTTCACCAAGCTCCAGTGCCTCTAAAATTTATCCTTGACACCTCAAAAGGAGTTTGATGATATAACCCTCAACATTCTCCCCTCCCCTGGAAGAGATCCTGATCTTACACCTTCCTCTTTCACCCCAGCAGGTTATCTCAGGAAAGTCTTCCCAATTCATGGTTTCTTCCCTTACATTCTTGTGTTACTGGTTTTGTTGATGATGACAGCTTTCCCAGTCTGATCAACATTGTGGTCCATCCCAAAATAGGCAGCTACCCGGTGTAAAAGCATCCGGTGGTATGAGGTCATTTGAGGGAATTTCTTGAACTGGTTACTAAAAGAAACCCAGGGGTAAAAAGTGAAATAAAGGCAAACAACAGTAATAAAAATTAATTGTAATTTTTTGTACAAGTGTCTAAAGTGGGAAATTTTCTTAGGAGAAAGAGACATAGTACAAGGGAGAAAGATATTTATTCAATGGAAAACAAAAGTTTCTCTTAGCTTCTTTATCTGCAGATCACTCTGACCCACTATTCTCATTCTGAATGCTTCTTAAGACCTAGGTGTCACCTATTTGGATGACATTCTACACAAAAAAGGGAGAAATTTAAGAATACTAAAACCTGGGACAACAGCTAGTTGCTGAAAAGCAACTTAAGTCTATGCAATAGCTTTAAAACTTCACTTTGTTTTCATGCACATATTTAAAATTCCATTTGGCTTGCTTCTCCCCAACTCCTTTTTGTTCCCAGAGAGCAATTACCTTAATAATCAGACTTAAAGTGAAAGGTGACAGAGAGATGTCTTAAAATTTGCCCTAAATTTCTTTCCAGTACCCCCACCCACCTCTAAATATATATTTCATACAAGTAACTTACTTGTTGTCATTAATAAATTCCAGAATCTCCTGTTCTAATTTTAGCAGCATCATTCTGTCCCTGTTTAAAAAAGATTAAAACAAAACAAAACAAAAACGCAGCCCTCCCATAGACACTGGAAGCAAGGATTAAAAACCCAACTTGCTCACTACAAGAGCTGAGGGGAGAGATATATCCAAATTCCAATAGTGTAACGCAAAGGCTGCTCAGCATCACCCGCTGGTCCTGTGTGCATGGGTTTGTGTGTTTTTTGGGGGTGGGGTGGGGGGACATGCCCTGGGAAACCCTGTGGTGTTTGAGAAACAATCCAAGTATACATTTTGTAGTTCCTTCCTAATCATGTATTTTGTTTTCCATATCAGAAATTTAATTCTATGAGCAGCCATATGCATATATAAACACATATATCATACTTAAAAATTTAATCTTTGTTCTATAACCCATCTTGTTATTTATAGAACTTTTAAGCAATTATGATTTAGCGTATGATTTATATTGGAAAAAATCCAATTATTTTTTTCTTCTGTGCATGCCCAAGCCTTCAAATTTCTTTGTCCCCACATTCTTCTTCCAGGGAATTTTCCTCAAAATATAAAACTATGCTGGAGAGAGATGATGGTGGGATAGACATCTTAGATTCTAACTGGAGAACCTCTGGGAAACTGCTCAGCCTCTTGGGTATCCTGCTGGTCCTTGGCCTCATTCCCTCTTCTACCAAATCATGTTATTACCTTGGGTTCTTTTTCAATGTATTTACAAGAAATTCATGTAGGTCTATTCCAGTGGAGTCCGTATATTCTTGGCTGGAATCTAGAACCACCACAACAAAAAAAATTAAGAATAAATGAAACTGCCTTGGGCGGGATCTGACCCCAAGCAAAAGCCAACAATCCAATCAGAAGAGATGACAACAAGAAAGTAAAAACAAACTGCAAGCATTTCATCATAAAAACGAGAACAACCTTGATCTGCCAGACCCCCAAAATTCCCCATGACAAGGAGAGAATGAGGAATCTGGGTCACAATGTTGTATCAATGGTACACCAAAAAGCTGCCTTTACTGAATGTACTAATCCAAACAAAGCTGGTTTTATTCTGGTTAAGCAAAATAAATTCCAGGTAAGGACAGTCAGGGCAAAATTTTCCAGAATCTCAGCAAATATGGTTAAATGTTGATTATTTATGTGTGAATCATTCGCTTTGTGATGTTTCATTTCAAATTTTTAACCCCAAGGTTTCCTTTCTCCTGCCAACTATCATTTTTATGGGCCATGTATATCTTCTTGCTACCAGCCCGAGTTTAAAGCCAAAGTAAGCCTAATAATTGGAGTAGCAAATCTGATGATTAAAAAAAGAAAGAAAAAATAGTTCCAGGCATTCCCAAACCAAAATATAAATGGTATTGGAGGATCTGCCACTAGTGATTATCCATGACACTCCTTATTCTGGAAGCACAAGTAAATCAGAACTGACAAAAATTTCCTCTCCATGGGGAGCACCAATGCAGATGAAGTAGCTCTCTATGGTATGTGGGCCTCTCTGGCAGGTTGATTAAAGAAGTAAAGAAAGCCACCTAGTTAGGCACATCCTCAAGCAACCAAGCAGTCAGCAGGACACTTTGAACTGTTGGGCTAAGGCCAGCAGGTATTAGGTTTCAGGATGGAAGGAAAGGTCACCTGCAGAGACAATCATACGGCAGATGAAAGAACAGGTAAGTCCTCACCTCTGGACAGCATCTTTCTTGTAACCTTTTCTTTGTTTTTTTCCTTGTCTTCCTTTTCAGAGACATCCTTTGTGGACTTCTCCTCTTCCTTGTCAGAAGGGCAACTGATGTGTAACTGAATTATATCCTTGGATAAGGGGAAAGATGAACATAATCAAAAGGGACTCTCCTGAAGTTCCCTAGGAATCTCAAAGAAGGCTAATCTTGGGAAGAGTGTATGTTATTCATTAAATTGTTTTAGCTTTTGTTCTATCAAAAGGGTAAAGGTCAAGCCTTTTTTGCCAGCAATCACAGCCTACTATATGGAAAGGTCAAGTTACAATAGCTGTTCTTGGCATAGGAATTGAACAGAAACTACTCTAAACACTGGGTGGAAAGGGTGGGAGTGTGAAAACAAGACTCAGCCCAGATCATCTTGTCTGTACCATCCTGGGTGGTCCAAGTGTGAAGACCTATACTTCACACTCTCATCCTTGCTCTGCTCTACTGTAATAGCTTTTGTTTCGGAGCTCCTTTACCCTGTTTTCCAAGTCTGATGTTGATGCTACTGCTTGCCATACCACACGTTAGCAAACAACTGCCTCATTCGAAAACCATACTTACTCCTGTAAAGGACCTACCTGGGTTTCTAGTAGCCCATCAGCAAATGGGGTAGAGGACTCCTCACATACTGCCAGGCTGCGCACCAACTTCAGCTTGGAATTAGACTGGAAAAACCAATAAACATATATATTCCCTTGGCAGGCACTCAGAAACCTTCATGGCTAAAGGAAAGGTATTCTCTTGGCTCTATTAGTGGCTGCTTTCACATTAAAAGCATTTTTTTCAAATAGGTCCTACTTGCCAGTTCCTAATACACTTGAAAGATAGTTTTCCTGCTTGCAACAACAGATATGTAAAAATAAAATGGCTACTCTGGACAGATGTTGGGAAAACTACCTCACACAATTCCCCTTCTCTAGACCAATGTGCAGGTTTCAGACTCAGAAGTTTACTGCCAATATACATAGCACAGCATAGTAGAGAGACTGGATTTGAGAATCACAAGTCCTGGATTTAACTCCTGGTTTTGTACTTACAGGCTACGAAACCCTGAGCAAATCACATGACCTCTCTGGAACTCTATTCATTCCTCAATAAAAGGAGAATAAAAATACATTAAGGGCGGCTGCCGTGGCTCAGCAGGCAGAGCTCCGACCTGCCATGCTGGAGGTCTGGAGTTCGATCCCTGGTGCCTCCTG
>PVIY010063232.1:0-10570 GCA_004026745.1 Myrmecophaga tridactyla | reverse complement strand
CTTTCGGTCAAGAAGACGTTCTCAATCCTATGATGCTGGGTCCATGCTCATCCCTGGGAATCATGTCTCACATTGTCAGGGAGATTTACACTCCTGGGAACCATGTCCCACTTAGCGGGGAGGGCAGTGAGTTCACCTACCAAGTTGGCTTAGAGAGAAAGAGAGGCCACATCTGAGTAACCAAAGAGGTTCTCTGGGGTGACTTTTAGGCATAATTATCAGTCAGTAGGCTTAACGTCTCCATTTCAAGAATAAGCTTCATAGGGGTGAGCCCCAAGATTGAGGACTCAGCTCATTGAATTTCTTGTCCCCACTGGTTGCAAGAATACCAGGAATTCTCCAGATGAGGAAATTGAATATTTCCTCCTTTCTCCCCAAATCCCCAAGGGGACTTTGCAAATACTTCTTTATTCTCTGCTCAAATTACTCTAGAATCTATCAGAGTGTCACACTCACCACAACAAACCAAAGATATGACTTTAAAGCACAACTCATAAAAGAATAAATTTATAAATTGGCTCTCATTAAAATTAAAATTTTTTTGCTCCTTAGAAGACAATGCCAGAAGAATGCTAAGATAAGGCAGATGCTGGGGGAAGGGGAGATCTTTGCAAAGCACCTATCTAGTAAAGGAATTATTTGTATCTAGACTACACTAGAGCTGAGAATAGACTGTCAGAGCTCAACAAAAAGGAATCTGATTTTTTAAAAATTAGCAAAGTATATGAACAGGACCTTTACCAGAGTAGATACAGGAATGGCAAACTAGCATATTAAACAGATGCTCAACTAATGTGCAATCATTAGTCATTTGGGAAATGCAAATTAACATAACAATGAGATTCCACTACAAACCTGAACAGTTGAAATTTGAAGACAGCCCATACCAAGTGTAGGAGAGGATGCTGACTCTGTCCCACTTTTGTTTCTTCTCTACTTCAGTTCCCCTGTTCAACCCCCCACCCCCTGCCCAGCAGCACCCCCAGGCTGAGATGACAGCAACATCCTGGGTAGGGAGTATAGCAATGTTCCAGGTGATGCCCTTTAGACTTTTCTTTGATCAGGAACTTTACCTGATTCTAAATCAGATGTCCAAATAAAGATTTAAAGTGTTTGCCCTTGAAAAACTTTTCACCACATCCCATTCTGGGGTTCCCTTACAACCAAAAACTTCCAATGCACAGTGAAAATTCTTGGTCCACTCACCAAAGCCTATAACATAACACTTTCATTTACTGAGAACTTACTCGATGCTTATTAAATGCCAGACCCTGCTGTAGGCATGGGGCAGCATCGTGAGCAAATCTAAGGTGCCTGCCCCATGGAGTCCACACCTGGAGGCCAAGGGGCCGTGTGCAGGACACAACTGCTTTGTGTCTTTCCCATGCACATCAGCCTGCATGGTCATGGGGGACTCACAGTGAGCAGGAAGGTTAAAGCAGAGTGAATAATGAGGAATAGATTGTTACAGCCTGAGAGACTGCCATCCTCTCCTGGAACTGGTAGGGTTCTGATGAGGAGTTGGGAATACAATGGGTCTGGTTTGGAATCCCCCAGGTCAGTCAGGTTGGGTGTGAATTCCCCAAATACTCAACATAAAGACTCAAAGGGTCTGGTGCAGGTGGAGTTGGTCAGGCCAGAGGGTTTGAATGTGTTCTCAGTGGATCATGGAAGGGTAGGGGTGCAAGTTCTCAAACCAGGACATGGTGAGACTCTGTGATGCAACTGGCAGGCACCTTCGGCTATCAACTACAAGGCTGGTGATTCAGCTATGAGGGCACCAGGCAAGGGATCTCTTCATAATTTGTCAAAGTCTTTCCAGCTGCTAGTGTGTTTCATCCTCTATTTATTCCTCAGTTCCACCTCGTGCTCTTTGCTCTGCTGGCTCAGACGGGATTGCTGTGGGGTCTCACTGGTCCCAACTATTCAACAAAGTTCTGGTCTGTGAGGTGATTTCTCTCAGTTCCTAGGATGTGTTTGTGGTCTCCTGACATGATTTGGGACAGTGAAGTTGCCTTGCCCTACCTCATCTGCTATCTGGATTCCAGGGGAAGAGCCAGAGGCTGAGGCGCAAGCATAAAACCCTCTCCTCAAGCATTTGGCATGGAAATCATCACCTGCTCTGACTCTAGGTTGATGCAGGTCAAAGTACAGTATTAATGACCAAGCAATTACAGGGCACCACCAACTCTTTGATTTGGAGCTGTAGCATCCCTACCTTTTTCTCTTAAATTTACATATAAGCAAGCTCACTGATTTTAAATGTACAATTTGACAATTTCTAGTTGATTTACAAAGTTGTGCAACCAATTACACGATCCAGTTTTAGGAAATTTTCTTCATCTCCCAAACTCCCTCTAGCCCCTTTGTAGGAAATTTCTGCTCCATTTCACAGCCTCAAGCAATCATAACTTTGCTTTCTGACTCTATAAATTTGTCTTTTCTGGACACTTTATGTAGATGGAATCACAAGGTATGTAGTCATTTGTGAATGGTTTCCTACATTCAGCAGGTTTTTGAATCCAATCCATGTTGGAGCATGTATCCAGATTTTTTGCTTTTTATTACTTAATAGAATTCCATTGCACGGGTATACCACATTTTGTTTCTGCATTCACTGGCTGATGGGAATTTGAATTGCCTCCATCTTTTGACTATCATAACTAATGAAGCCCCATGTGCATTCCTGAACACATTTTGTTTAAACATGTTTTTCCATTCCTCTTGATTTCCAGGAGTGGAATCACTGGTGATGTGCTAAGGTTATGTTTTACTTTCTAATAAACTATGAAGCTAGTTTCCAAATTGGCTGTACCATTTTACATCCCCCCCAACAGTATAAGAGGACGCCCGTTTCTCCACATCTTCAGAACACTTAGTATTTGTTTCTCTTTTTGAACATAGCCAAAGAAGTGGGTGTCAAGTGGCATCTAGTTGTGGTTTTAAATTGTAATTCCCTAGTAACTAATGATATTGAGAATCTTTTTATGTGCTTATGAATCATTTATATGTATTCTATGGTAAATGTCTATTCAAGCTGCTTCTTGACTTTTAAATTTGAGGTATTTAAAAATAAGTTTAATTTATTATTAAATTGAAAGAGTTCTTTACATATCGTGAATACAAGTCCTTTATCAGATATATGATTTGCAAATATTATCTCCATATTATCTGTGGCTTGTCTTTTCATTTTCTTAACAGTGTCTTTTGAAGCTCAAAATATTTCATTTCAATTAAGTATAATTTTTCATGGCTTATGCTTTGAGAGTGGAGTCTTAACCACTCTTGCCTAGTCCATAGTCACACAGATTTTGTCCTATCTATTCTACCAGAAGTTGTGTATTTTTAACTCTTGCATTTAGGTCTGTGATCTATTTTGAGCTCATTGTTGGGTATGGTAGGGTTTCAGGCAAAGTCCCTTTGGGGAGGTTTGTCCTGCAGGAGAATGTGGAAGGTAACTTGTGTCTATGAGTTATTCTCCTCCAGGCCAGGAAACTTAAATTTCAAACTCCTGCACCTTTTAGTGATTGGTGGAGAGTGGCATGAATGGGTTTTGGTGGTCACGAACTCCCAGCCTATTCTGTGGGATGTAAAGCAAAGTGCTCCTACAGTCTAAAAGCAGACCTACTCAGAGGCGTTATCAGAAGCACAAACACACACATGGGAAGATTACATAAAGAGCAAAAGGGTCCCGGATGGTCTAGGTTGGGCTCCTAGAAGGTCTCCTTAAGGTGTTTTGCGAAGGAAGATTTGCTCACAGCTGGAATTTAGTAAACCTCTATCTGGAGGAAAAGTAGCAGATTAAGTGCATTTCATAGGTTTGTAATAATTCTTACCAACAGGAAAATAGTAGTGTTTGGGATATTTTCCTTGTATACCATAAAGTGTCTAGACCAGTAATTTAGAGTTATAACCTCAAAAAAAAAAAAAAAGAAAAGAAAAGAAAAAGAAAAAAGAATAGGGGTATTTGCCCCTAAAGAGAGGGATAGAAAGAACTAAGGTGATGATGGAGTTATACAGAGAAGATAGGATTTAACAAATGAATATGAATGCTGAATCATTAAATTGATATCTCTTTTAGTCTCCAGTATCTTAGAGCAACTAGAAGTAAAAACTTAAAATCGTGGACTTGTAACCCATTTTAAACTCTGAAATGTATTCTATAACTAATTGTGGTGGGGTGCTTTGAAATTTATTGCTTTTTTGTATTTACGCTATTTTTCACAAAAAAGAAAAATAAAAGTAGATTGTGATGATAAAAAAATATTTATTCCTTCTAGACTCTGATATGTTGGAGCAGCCAGAAGGAAAAATTTGAGAGCATCGTATGGTAGCCCATGACAAACTCTGCAATCTGTCTTGTAGCTGCTTCTTGAAGAGTGCTTTGAAAACTATTGCTTTTTCCTTTCTTTGCTTTGTACATATATTATACAATAAAAAAAGTAAAAAAAAAAAGAAAAAGAATAGGGGTATTTGACTACCAAGGATCCTGCCAGACCAAGGGCCAGCTTGAGCTCTGAGAGGCTTGTAAATGTTGGTTGAATTTTCCCAACCCTAGCACGGAGATCCACATTCTTAAGGATTGCTGGGTTTTCTGTGTGTGATAAAGGTAGGCAAGCACACTAATGATGACGCTCTGAGTACAGAAACAGACGAATAAACCTTCTATTACACAGAAAGAACACATTAGTTTCTTATCCTCACTGCAGTACTCTTACTGAAAATGGGAGTGGATGATTAAAACACATGTTAATCAAACAGGGGATGGGGAAAATTTGTAAAGCAGGTTGATTCATTTAAATTATTATGTCTTCATATTGAATTGAAGGCAAGTAAGGTGGTGTTTTAGCTTGCAAGCTGCTGGAATGTGATATACCAGGAACAGAACAGCTTTTTAAAAGGGGAATTTATTAAGTTGTGAGTTTACAGCTCTAAGGTCATGAAAATGCCCAAATTAAGGCAAGGCTATGAAAATGCCCAAATTAAGGCACCAACAAGAGGTACCTTCACTCAAGAAAAGCCGATCAAGTTCAGGGTTTTTCTCTGAACTGGAAAGGCACATGGCAAACATGGTAATGTCTGCTAGCTTTCTCTCCAGGCTACTTGTTTTATGAAGCTCCCCTGGGAGAATTTTCCTTCTTCATCTCCAAAGGTCTCTGGCTGCATGGGATCTAGACCTTTTTCCAAAATGATTTCCTCTTAATAATCCTCTTCAAAGCTCTTTCTTTTCCACTCTAACAGGCTTAGCGATGAAGTGCAGGAGACACAAAAGTTGAATGAGGACCCTCAGTTTTCACTTGATGAATGCTATTTGACTCCCTCAAGTCCCCATGACCTGACTGACTCCCAAAGGCCTCCCAGCAGCAGTACATTCTTCTTTGATGACCATGAAATCTGCTTTGTTTTGGATGAAGCCCATGAGTACTCCAATGTAAAGAGAATAGATGTCCACCTGAACTCCAAGGAGGCTTCTTATTCTTTGTGCTCACCATCTCTGTCTAGGTTGAGAGATGTTGTCTCCGATCTCAAGCATTATAGATGAAATTTGAAAGAGAGAAGGAACAATTTTTTAAGTATTTTTTAAATTATAAAATATAACATGTATAGAAAGCAAAGAAAGAAAAAACAATAATTTTCAAAGCACACTTAAACAAGTAGTTAAGGAACAGATCCCGGAATTTGTCATGGGCTACTATTTCACCATCTCAGATTTTTCCTTCTAGCTGCTCTTAAATACCAGAAGCTAGAAGGAATATTAATATAGTGATTCAGCAATCATACTTATTTGCCAAATCCTATTTTCTGTTATACATCCTCCTTTTCCTTTGATCCTTCTCCCAATCTATAGGGATCTTTGGGCAATGCCCATTATGACTTTTTAAAAAGTATTTTAATTGAGATATGTTCACACACATGCAGTTCATGCAAAGTATACACTCAGTGACTCAGAGTATCATCACACAGTTGTGTGTTCATTGCCATTATCATTTTTAGAACATTTGCATCACTCCAGAAAAAGAAAAAAATCTCACACATCCCATATACTTTACCTCTCCCTCTCATTGACCCATTAGTATTTCAATCTACCCATTTTTTTCAATCTCTTATTCCCCCTATTATATATTTACTTTTTGCCTTAGTTTTTTACTCATCTGTCAAGGAACAACTTTTAAGCACAGACATCATTGGCCAGGTGTCTTTGTACTCTTTCTTACACTCTTCCTAACTCCTGCCTCACCTCTGATTTAGCATTCATAGACCAATGATGGGTTGAGGACACAGGGAAACCTTGAGCAGGGAGTATAAAGGAGCCAAAACTAACTCTCAGCCACCACTGCCCCATGGGTACAGCTGTGCCAGCAAGAACTTCTCTTCAGGATGGGCCATCTCATCTCTCCAGAAATGCTGTTGTTGATACTCATCCAGAACAACATCCCTAGAGTACATATGGCTGTCCAAGGATGTTGGCAGTCATGACTTTAATTTTGGGAGTGTCATTTTCATGGTTCATAGTTCTAAGCCCCAGCCTATGCTCTCCATGAAGCAGAAGGTAAACCCCATGGCCATGGCCTGCATCAGGAGCTTCCCCTGAAGGGCAGTCTTGGACATGGACTTTACCCCCCACCCCATGAGTGGTCACAGGTCCTGCCATCTGTGTGGCACCAGGCATTCTTTCCTTTTTGAGTGTTAATAGATTTCATCCATCAGTCTAGTAGAAATGGATATTCTCATGTAATTAAGAATAACCAGGATATCTGATTGGACAAAGGCTGTATCTTGTGGCAAAACATCTAAAAAGCACAGAGGCAAGTTCCCCATGATCTCTGGGAAAAAAACTTTTCCCAGATAATAGATGATAACTATCACCCCAAACTCAGGGAAGTGGGTGATTTGATGAGGGTCTATCTGATCATAGGCATTCTGCCTGATAAGTCAAAAAAAGCAAACCTGGTCACTTATTACATGACACAACCTGGGATTTCCAGCAATATTCTCCTCACTATCTCCTATTCTCACAGCAGGACTTCTTTTATCCATGCATTTCAGTAGGACACAGCATTTGTAATGTGTAAAGAAGGAACTGCTTAATGGGATTGATCCTGTCTAAATTTATTTGCAGAAAAAAAGATGAAAGTAAAGAGGAAGAAAGGCAAGGGCCAATGGCCCACAAGTAACTGAATTATCAAGGGCTCTTAAAGCGAGTGTGACCTCTCTAGACCTCAGCTCCAGTGAAAAACAACAACTACAGACTATTCCTAGCACATCATCTCAGTCATCCACAAAGCATCTCTCTTAAGAACACTATTTTCTCTTTAGTACTTGTACCAGTTTAGTTGATTGCTCAAGTTTAGTCACCTAGTGTCAGACTGACTCACAATAACTTACCAGTCTCAGGGAATTTCTGTCTTCTCAGAAATCACCTGCTCTCTCCTGTGTGGATAAAACCAGAATAAGTTGCTTATCTGCTTCTGCATGATTGGCTTTAGATCATTAGCATGTATTTCATAGCAAGGAAATCAATCAGAAAAACAGAATCTGTATCATGTGACAATTCTGAGTGAAAGAGGGCTAAAAGTCACAGGATCTCTGGGGGTCTAATAATACATCAGGAACATGTATTCACTGGGCCTCTGTATGTAAATACAAATAATGTAATGCACAAGGGTTGAAGGCACACCTGTGCTTCCTGCTGTGTGCTCTCTGTCATGACCATACCATGGAGGGTCCATCAGCAATCGATGCACCCAGCATACTGAGAAACTGCTGCTCTCGCTCTCCTGCACCCTCAGCGCCCAACCTCAGCCCTGGTCATTGCAGGATTGTTTTCTTCCCCCTTTAGGAGAAGTCTCCTTGCCCCAGTGAATTCTCCATCACGCTTCCAAAGAGGATTGGAACGCTGTAGTGTGCTGTGCCTTCAACGTCTGCTTAATCGTCTATCCTCCAAATCCCTCCAGACACTTTAGGGAGCTACACACACAGGAGGAACTGCAGCCAGACACATTGGAGGAAGGCTCTTTTACTCCTTTTTTTGTTCCCATGACCTGTCTGACTCCCAGGGCCCTCATGTCTGATGAACTGGAAGTCTGCCCTCCTCAGAATAAGGCCAGTGGGTACTAATATAGAGAACAAATCTCCTACTGGCCTCCCAAGGAGTCTCTATAGTCTTTGTGCCCACTCTGTCTTGTCTAGGCTAAGACATGGTCTCTGCAGGTGGCCCTGCTGGCACATCTTAGCTCAAATATGACTCTAGACCTGAGTAAAAGCAAAGATATCAGGGTCAGGTATCTTCACATTCTTCCTAGTCTTCTGCCACATATCTGTCACCATGGCATTTCCTGGCTAGTGACTTGTGGAGGAAACTCATGGGGCAGAGTGGGGAAAGTGAAGGGATCAAGAAAAATCACAGGCACCACTGCAATGTGTGCACACAGATGCCTTCAAGATCTCCCTCTTAAATTGATGCCTCACATTGAAGAATAGCCACAATCTGGAGACGTATCTGTCTGGGAATGGTTTCACCTCCTCAGTCTAGTATCTATTCTTCCCTCTCTCACTTTTTCTATAATGGTGTGTCCTCTTTCTCCCCAACTTTCTGTTTCTAGGTTTTCATTTTAATTCCATCCCCAAATCAGCTAGCCTCTCCAAGGCTGCATTGTCCTCAGCTCCACCCAGCTTCCTGTCTGTCAGCCCCCCTACTCTCCCCTTTTTAGCTTCTATGAGACACCAGTGTTTGCCTTGTCCTAGGTTCAAGGGGAGCTACAGATGGTGCAGAAGCAGTTGGGGGAAAGTGAGCACCTCCTGCTGCATTTGTGTGTTTGTGACTGGTTAACCCACATTGTGTTGCTCTGCATGGCTTTGGCTTCATGGCCAATTTTTTATAAAGCAATACAGGAGTAAATGTTACAAATCATGGATCAAGGGAAAGCTCTGCTTGTACTTTTTTTAAATGAATTTAATGGTATTTTTCTGTATGTGTCCAGTCAGTGCAAGGTATGTTCACTCATCAGGCTCTAGACCTGGTGCTCATACACAGTTGACTGTACTGGGAACCACCAAGTATGCTGGAGCCCTGAAGCACAGTGAGATGTTTCCTTACGGGGCATGGGAGAGAGATGTGATGCCTTGGCTATGCAGGATGAAGTGGCCAAGTAAAAGATGGCCATATTCAGTGGTAATGTTTGCCTGGCAATTAAGCCTCTGCTGTGAAAGGCTTTTACTTGAGTTGAGGTCCTGATATTATCATGGCAGGGTTGTAAAAGGTTGTGGTAACAGAAGAGAAGGTAACAGAGACCCGTAGCCTGTTGCACATTTCTTCCCTGCCCCTAGATAGGTGACAACTAGAAACAGAAGTACAGACTCAGGACTGAATGTGAATTCTGTCCTCAGACTCCTGAAGTCTGAAGGTAATTGGTTTTACGTAGCCATATAATTCCTGGACTCTCTGGCCACCTTTACTTCTTTTCATCTAAATTCATGCAGAAAATGCATTTGACAAAATTCAGCATCCTTTTTTAAGCAATTTTATTTAGATATATTATATATTCATATACCATACAATCATCCAAATTGTACAATCAGTGGTTCACAGTATCATCATATAGCTGTGCGTTCATTATCACAGCAGACTTTAGAACATTTCATTACACCAAAAAATAAAAATAAGAATAAACATAAAAATAAAAGTAAAAATAATGCATACACTCAATCTTTTTTCTTTTTTTATTAATTAAAAAAATATATAACTAACACAAACATTCTTAACCTATGATCATTCTGTTCTACATATATAATCAGTAATTCACAATATCATCATCATGATCATTTCTTAGAACATCTGCATTAATTCAGAAAAAGAAATAAAAAGACAACAGAAAAAAATTCATATATACTATACCCCTGATGCCTCCCTTTCACTGATCACTAGAATTTCAATCTAAATTTATTTCAACATTTGTTCCCCCTATTATTTATTTTTATTCCATATGTTTTACTCATCTGTCCATACTGTAGATAAAAGGAGCATCAGACACAAGGTTTTCACAATCACACAGTCACATTGTGAAAGCTGTATCATTATACAATCATCATCAAGAAACATGGCTACTGGAACACAGCTCTACATTTTCAGGCCATTCCCTTCAGCCTCTCCACTACATCTTGACTAACAAAGTGATATCTGTTTAATGCGTAAGAATAACCTCCAGGATAACCTCTCTGCTGTATGTGTCTCTAGTATGTTTTTTATTTGGTCCACAGCATCTTTAATCTCTGTGATATCTGCTAGTTTTCTCTTTATTATTTCAAATTCCTTTTTATGCCCTTCTAGTGTCTTCTTGATCTTCTTCATGTCATTAGTCATCCCACTGATTTTATTTGGTAGAATTGTATGAACATCTTTGATTAGTTGTTTAAATGTTTGTGTCTCCTCTAGTGTTTACATTTGCTTATTAGGCTGGACTATATCTGCCTGCATCATGATATGCTCAGTGATCTGCTGTCTTCACAGCATGTAAATATCTTGATTGGTTGACTTTGGAAGATGACTTCCTTCAGTAGTCTAAAGTTTTGT
>PVIY010063231.1:0-10570 GCA_004026745.1 Myrmecophaga tridactyla | reverse complement strand
GTGTTCGGGTACATGTCATGTAGGGTGAATTGTGGGTTATGGGGCTGCATCAGTGATAGTAGCACATCCAAGGAATAAGGCTTGGCTTACTTCCTAGTCCCCATCTCCCTATCTGTGCACTCCTGAAGGCTTTCTTTTCATATGGAGCCCATTAGACTGTTTGCAGCAGTTGGACAGTCTCTGGGTCTTTGTGTCTCAGCTCTTCAGCTTTTGCAACCAAGGCCTCCCTGGTCACACTCTAGAGTCACCATCTCAGTTGCCTTCCTATCCCTTCTCTCACTGTTCCATGGATCAGGGATGAACTCATCCGATCCTATTCTGCCACCTTCTTGAAACTTCCACAATTGTTTTTAATCCATTCCCTTGCTGATGGACACATGACTTGATTCTTATTTTTATCTATTTTGGATAAGAATTTCTGTAAGTGTTCTTGTACATCATAAATATTTTGCATAATTTCTTTCCAGTGTTCCTTTCTATACAAAAGATAATGGTTAAATAAATGTTTGCATTCTCTAAAGCAATTGTGCCAAAACCATTTTCATTTTAACATGTCTCATCAAATTATTCTTCTTATTCATTAGCAGAACCTTCAACTCTAGTTTTAATCAATGCTAAATGAGGGGGTATTTGTGAATATCACTAATGTAATGTATGTTGCATATTTATGAAGAGTATCTAAGGCATTTGAAAAACTTTTACTATGAAAAATTTCAAACACATACACATAGTCAGAGTGTGTAATGATCCAAAACCTTGTTCTAGTGATTATGAATTCAGGATTAGCAACTTTATCTATACCAGGGTATCTCAGCAGAAGTATTGTTCACATTTAGGTCACACAATTTTTTGTTGTGGGAGACAGTCCTTTGCTTTGTAGGATGTTCTGCAGCATCCCTGATCTCTGCCCACTTAGATGTCAGTAGCACCCTCACCAACCCATATTGTGACAACTAGAAACCCCTCCTACTTTGTGAAATGTTTCCTGGGGACAAAATTCTCCCTGGTTTAGAACGCTGATTTAAACTCTTTTCATAATAAAGAAATACAATTGTCATTTTCTGACATGTGTGGCCCATATTCTTTAGACCTACCCTTTTGAATAGTGTCATTTCATATAAATCCACATGACTTAAATGGTAGTAGGAGCTATAGCTAATCAACCTCTGTGCAATATAGAGCCCCATCCAGGGTGAGTGCCTCTGAATATGGGTGAATTTAATTTGTTCACAGTACCTGCTAATTTATAAAGTTTATCCCAAATAGAAGGTTGGGTTTTTAATAACCAGGTTCTTCTTCCCAGGAGAAAGTTTCACTAATTAGAAAAGGTAATGTGGTGCAGCTCACTAGGGAATACTGTCCCATGCCTGATCATTATGCCTGTCCCCTGTATCTCTTGAGCAGCTATACTCAAATCTATCTCCATGCTATAACTGAGAGGCAAAAGGGAGGCAGGTCTCCTTTGCTCTTGTTTTAACTCAGGTAGGATTGTGAGCCCACATGGCTTAATCTCAGCATACTCAAGGATGAGGCTCACAGGGTTTCAAGGCTCTGTCACTCCAGCAAAGTAGGGCACTTGCTATCTTAGCTATGATGCTTCTCAGTTGGCTAAGTGGGTAAGCTGAGGGCTGTCCTCAGAATGTTATCTGTATCTGTTTTTCTATGATCACAACAAAAATGGTAACTGGGTGATAATGGCATATCCACAGAATTATTGGGGTGAGTTTGTTTTCTAACCATGTTTCTTTTGCATGTGAATATTATGGTCCCACTTTGCAATCAAAGGGAATGTTGCATGAAGCACACAGCATCTTAAGAAAACAGCTCTCCTAATGATCAGACCATTGAGTGAATACCTAACCTCAGGTAAGCATAGTAGGCATTGGGATTCAAGGATGGAGAAAGCATGGTTTTGGTCCTTGGCTAATTGTGTTCCTTTAATATTTATGTAACAGTTACAAGGTACCTAGGGCTGTGCTAAGAAGGTCAAGGAAGAAATACATCTCCTGTAATTAAGTCATTCATTTTAACTACATTTATTAGATGGCATTTCTTGGCAAGCATCTCAGTAAGCACTTGAGATAGAATGGTGAGCAAGACTTAATCCCTGTACTCAGGAAGCTCACAGATCAGTAGGGCAGATGGCCATGTAAACTAATGAAAATTTAGAATGGTAAGTGCTGTGATTCCAAGCTGCACTGAGAAAGGAGTGACCACCTATTGTCAAGCCTTGCTGATTGTGGAGTTTGATTTTCATCTTTCAAAATAATCCAAGTCAGCAGAGAGGACAGGATGAAATTCATCATGGAATGGGGTTGGGAGTAGATTTAGGACATGTATCTATCAAACAGATACTGTTATCTCCATGTTACAATGAGGACTTTGTGTTTTGAGAGGAAAATAACTTTCTAGATATCTCATAGGTATTTCCTGAAGAAACCAGTATGTGAACTTAGGAGTCCAGGCTCCTAGCAGTGATTTCTTCCAAGCACATTCTCTTGGTAAACTTCACCTGCTGATCTAAGTAGGTAAGACTGGTCTGTGTCCCTATTCTTTGTGTCAGAAATTTATATTTTCTCAGTGATTTCCATATGGCTCATGGTCCTGACTCACCTGGCCTTGTCCTAATAGCTGAATGAAATAACTTGTGGTATGAGAGGTAGTCATGTAGCTAATTCTCCCCGGTTCCCTGGGTCTCATTGTATGAGATCCCAGCCATCTTCAAAAGAGTCCTGCATGGATGGGAACAATCTTCACATCAGTTCATTAGCATTCATGGTGATGTCCTGAATGTATGGTGAGCTGGGCAGGGGAGAGGTGTCAGAGTCTGACTAGACATGTATACATGGCATAGTTCGGATCTTTACGACCACTGGGGACATGATTGGTGGAAACAAGGTACCAGTAAGGTGAAGAACTTAGCAGGAAATTAGATAGATCCTTGGGAAGGGGCAAGGTTACCCATTGACCAAGTGCAGACAGAGGAAATTCAAAAGTGAAGAGAAGCAATAGGAGCACTTAGAGTCCAGAAAGTTACAGAAAGGATATCTCTTCTGAAGATTCTGAAGAGGATGAGGAGAGGTTGTGTGAATGTTTTCTGAAAATCAAGGATGAAAAAAGAGAAAGGAAAGGGAGTAAAAGGGAATTTGTTAGCAAGCAAACAAACAAAGCCATTCAGCAGTAACAGAAATGCTAATAAATGGAGATAGTAATTCAGTGCTGGCTGCCCTGCACTGCATACATGCATGTCCCAAATGAGGCACTAACCTCACAGTCTTTCCAATTTGGGTCTGTTTCCATTATGATTTTACTTTTTAGTTGACTAACACTCTTCATGATATCTCACTGCCTGCAGATCAAACTCTAAAGTCCATAGCAGTCTTTCTTAAACTGGTCCCAGACTCAACCTCCAGATTTTTATTTTCCTGTTATCCCCTTTATTCTAGACACATACAATGATTTTCCATAGTCTTGTACTTTGCTCTTCTGTCTTCTCTTTGCACATAACTAATTCCTACTCCATTTCTGATATCCAGTTTATAAACTTAGGAGGCATGCCAAGGTTTATCATATAATTCACCCACTCATGTCAACAAAGAGTCTTCTCTTCTGTATCATTTCAGTCCACCCCACCCGTATAACTGTTTCAAGTGGTGACTTGATAGCTAACACACACAATGTGACTGAATTCATTTTTATGGGACTTTCTCAAAACCAGGAAGTACAGGGAGTTTGCTTTGTGATATTTCTGCCCTTTTACACTGCAATTGTGCTGGGAAATATCCTTATTGTACTCACTGTGATGACCAGCAGAAGACTTGGTTCCCCCATGTAATTCTTCCTCAGCTACCTGTCCTTCATGGACATATGCTACTCCTCTACTACAGTCCCTAAACTCATGTCAGATTTGCTGACTACTCAGAAATCTACATCTCTGTGGGGCTGCCTGGCACAGCTTTTCTTCTTCTGTAACTTTGGTGGTACTGAGATATTCCTTCTCTTTGATGGCCTATGACACCTATGTGGCCATCTGCAAGCCCTTGTAGTATATCACTATAATGACCAAGCAGGTATGGGTTATCCTAGTGGGAATTTCATGGATGAGGGGCTTTGTACTGTCCTTTGGCTAAATCCTTCTCATCTTCCACTTGCCATTTTATGGTCCCAATGTGATCAATTACTATTTCTGTGATATACTTCCACTGCTCAAACGTGCTTACTCTGACACCTTCCCCATTGGTCTGCTGATTGTTGTTAATGGAGGCACTATCTCTGTGATCAGCTTTGTAATCTTCCTCATCTCCTATGCAGTCGTCTTGATCCATCTGAGGAACCAAAGCTCTGTAGGGTGGCACAAGGCCCTCTCCATCTGTGGGTCCCATATCACTGTGGTTGCCTTGTTCTTTGGGCCCATTGCCTTCATCTATCTGAGGCCTTACACCACATTGACTATTGACAAGATAGTGGCTGTGTTTTACACAATGGTCACACCCCTGCTCAACCCTGTCATCTACTCCCTGAGAAATGCTGAAGTGAAGAAAGCAATGAAGAGGCTGTGGATCAGGATAATGGGACCAAATGAGAGATAGGGGCTGAGAAGGGGAATCTTGAATTTACAATGCTGCTGAATCCAAATCAAATCCCGGAGAGAAGACATATGGGTTTAGGAAAGTATACAGCATGTATCAGTTCTAGTTATTCTAACTGGTGCCCATCATCAAATATTTCATTTTAAATGCTTGTAAAATATTTATTCTTGAGGAATTACCATAAATTTTCCAGCCATTTACTCTGTTGTTAGATGTTTAGGTTGTTTCTTATTTGTATTACTATAAATAATATTGTGCTCAATATTCTTGAAGAGATATTTTAACTATAGTTCTCATTTTCTATTAAACTAACTTCTTATAGCAAATTTTACTGTAATATAGGGTATAAGGACTTTTGATACATAGTGTTAAATTGGATCACAGAAAGATTGTATGTAAGCATTTCCCTTTGAGAGTGCTCTTGATGAAATGAACACTGTCATTAAAATTTTTTTATGAGAAAGAAGATGTTTACATAAATGTCAAAGTTTCTACCAATAAAATGTAAGTTTCAAGTGGAGAAACCTGGAAAATATCTCCATATACAGCTGGTCAAAATAAACACCCCTTTAATGTGACAAATTGATGTCATGTGCATCCTTGTGTGATGCACTTGAGAAACACCCAATAGCATGACTGTAGTATTTCTAACATACCTGAGTCTAATCACACAAAAAATCAGCAAAACCCAATTTGAAGGACATTCTACAAAATTACTGACCTGTACTCTTTAGAAGTCTCAATGTCATGCAAGACAAATATAGAATGGTGAGCTGTTCCATATGAAGGGAGACTAAAAATACATGCTAATTAATTGCAACATGCAATCCTGGAGTGTATCCTACAGTAGACAAAGAACAATAGTGGGGACAAAGTTCTGTAGATTAGATAATAGAATGATATGAATGTTAACTTCTTAATCTTGATAACTGTACTGTGCATAGTTCAGAGAAAGTCCTTTAGTTTTAGGAATTACTCAATAAAGTATCTACAGTGAAGAAGCATCATCTCAGGAAGTTAGTCTCAATAAATTCATTAAAAATCTGTCTATATATTGAGAGAATGAATGATAATAAAAGGGTGGCAAAATATTAACATTTGAAGAATTGGATTAGAATATATAGGAAGTATCTATATTATTATTGCTACTCTTTTGCTGTCAGATATTATTTTAAAATATAAACTTAAAATATTTACAAATTTGATAGGCGTCTTAATATTGTTTAATATGCATTTTTATGAGGATGGGTTTCTCATGTTTAATTGACTGTTATTTTACAAAACATTCAATGTTTAAATACTTTGCATTATTGCATAGTAAAATCTATGATTTTCCTAATGACTTCTTCCCTTGATTTTGTGTTTAAAATATTCTAAACCATTAATTAAATACACTTTCCATTTTACACATTACTTACATTTTTATATAAATTTGTGGACATATAATGCATTCATAAGATTTTAAAGACAACAAAGTAAAAAGGTGCATAGTGAAAAATTTTGTTCTCTTAGCTCCTCATTCCCGATTTCCCCTCTCCCACAATCCCACCAGATAAAATTTCCTTAATATCTACTTTCCCTTCAGGATTGCCATGAGTAAATACAAGGGTGTGTGCATTCTTATTATCACTACTTTTTACATGAGTGATAACTTACTATTTGAACGGATTTGAAACTTGCTTTAACAGTTAATCATATACTTGCAGATATTTTTATTTTTATATGAAGAGAATTCCTTATGTATTTTTTTACACCTTTGTGTTACTCATTGAATGCATGTGTCAGCATTTGCTTAAGCTGTCCTTTAATGATGTTTGGATTGTTTTCAAATAGAGCTGCAGTGAGTAAACTTGCTTAAAACTCATGCAATTAATCTTCAAGATCATTTTCCGGAAGTCAAATGTTTGATCAAATGTTGATATTTCTTTCCAATTTTGATACATATTTCCAATTTGTTTGCCATAGAAGTTGTAGTCTCACTAGAAATTTTCTTTTTCCTTTAAAACATGTTGTAGAACTTTTGGGACTTTAGTAATATAATAGATGAAAATGACATCTCAATAATTTAAATTTTTATTTACATTATTTTGGGTGAAGTTGGACAACTTTTCATATATTTAAAGGACATTTTTATTATCTGTGAACTGTTATTTCATATCATTTTTTCATATTTGTGTTTTGGTTTTTTAATTATGTTCTAAAAACTATTTATATATAACTATGACTTCTTTCTGATGTGAATTTTTAATATTCACAAAAGGTTTTCCTTTGCCTTTTGACCTTGTTAATGATGTTTTTTGAAATATGGAATATTTGTTTTTTATGTAATTAATTACCATCATATTTCATAATTTCTGGAATAGCTGACACCAGACTGTTTCTTATTTTTGAAGTTTTATGGCATGTTAACTATGTGGTGGGTTAGTTTTTTCTAATTCCTCTTCATTATCTAAGTCCTCTTGGCTAGTGTTTTTCCAAATAAACATTAAACTTAGTTTTAGATCACCCCCTGTCCCCTACTCAATACCCAGAAAAATCCTTGCTATTATTTTTATTGATGTAACCATATATTTATGAATTTATTTAGGATGAATTGGCTGTCATCTTAGTGACGTGGAGTCTTCCCATCCAGAAACATGACATGTTTCGATTTATCTGTCCTTTTGTATTTTTCATTAGAGTTATATTGTTTTCTTATTTTTATTGTGGAAACATATACAGAACATAAACTTCCACATCTCTACCAATCCAAATTCAGTGGTATTAATCACATTCAAAGTGCTGTGCTACCCTCAAAATCATACATTACCAGAATATTCTCTGACACTCATTATGGATTAACACCCATTGCTTGTCCCCACACCCCTGGGATCCTGCACCTTATTTTCTATTTCCATAAGTTCACATACTCTAGCTCTTTCATATAAGTGGAATTATACAAAACTAATTACTTTTGTTCTATTTCACTCAGTAAGCTGTATTCAAGGTCTATCCATGTAATGGCATGTATCAGAATATCATTTCTTTTTAAATCTGAGTACTATTTCATTATATGCATATATCACCTTTTGCTTATTCTTTCATCTGCTGATGGACATTTGGGATGTTTCCACCTTTTGTCTATTGCAAATAATACTGCTATGAACACTGGTATACAAATACCTATCAGAGCCCCTGCTTTATATTCTTTGGGGTATGTTATTTTAGGAGGAATTCCCAGGTATTATGGTAATTCTATTTTACTTATTGAGGAACCATCAACTGTTTTCAAGAATGGGTACACCATGCTGCATTCCCACCAACAATGTATGAAGTTTCCTATTTCTCCACATATTCTTTAGCACTTGCTATTTTCCTTTTATTAATAGCAGCCATTAAATGGGTGTGAAGAGTTATATCATTGTGATTTTAATTTGCATTTCCCTGACAATTGAGATTGAGAATATATTCATGTGCTTATGACCATTTGTATATCTTCTTTGAAGAAATGTCTTTTCAAGAACTATGTCCATTTTTACATGAGACATTTATATTTTTGTTTTTGAGTTGAAAGGAAATATTCATATGTTCTTGAAGTTAAACCCTAATCAGATACCTAATGTGCCAGTTTGTAGCTATTATGTACCCCAAGAAAAGCCATGTTTTATTCCTGACCTAGTCTTGGGAGCAGCCATGTGTTTTAATTCTTATTCAATACTGTAGGTTGGTAATTTTTCATTAGGTTATATCCTTGGAGATATGACATGCCAAATTGTGGAATTGACCTTTTGATTAGATGGAGATGTGACTCCATTAATTCCAAGTGTGTCTTGATTAATTTACTGCAGTCTTTATAAGGGGAAACATTTTGGAGAAAGCTCAGAAATGACACAGCTGACAGAAACTTCAAAGCCCAGAGAGACACAAATGTTTGGAGATGTTTGGAGCCCAGCAGACACCATCATGAGATGTTAAGCAAGCCAGATCCTGGAGACAGCCAAGGGGGGAAGACATGGAAGGCCAGCCCTAGAGAAGCAAAGTGAGGAGCCTCCATAGGAACAGAGGCTGAAAGCAAAGAAGCTCAAAAGCAAGGAACCAGCAGATGCCCCCACCTGACTTCACAGCTGACCTAGGATTTCCAGATGCATCAGTCTTTCTTGAGTGAAGTAACTTCTTAATGGTGCCTTAATTTGAACACCTTCATGCCCTTAGAACTGTAGACTTGCAACTTATTAAATTCCCCTTTTTAAAAGCCTTTCCAATTCTGGTGAATTGCATTCTGGCAGCTCACAAACTAATAGGTCTCCTAACCAATATATTTCTTCCAATTTTTTAGGGTGTCTGTTCAATTTCTTGATAATCATATTTGACCCCTGAAGTTTATTTTCATGAAGCTCCCATTTATCACTTTTTTCTTTCATTGTTTATATTATCTGTGTAAAGTGTAAGAATCTATTGCCTACTACAAAGTGCTGTAGATATTTCTCCATTTTCTTCTAAGGGTTCTATAGTTTTCGCTGTTATATTTAGTTCTTTGGTCCATTTGTAGGTAATTTTTGCATGTAATGTGAGTTTGGGGTCCACTTTCATTCTTGGATGTGAATATTCAGTTTTCCCATAACTCTTTGCTAAAGAGACTATTCCTTCCATATTTGAATGGATGTGTAACATTTATATAAGAGTAAAACAAGGAGGTTGTATGTTAATAAAAGGGACAATATACCAAAATGAAATGACAACCATGAAAATGCTCTTAATCACAGCACCAAAAAAGTACATGAGGCAAACGCTGGATAAACTGAAGAGAGAAATAGGCAAATCTACAGTAATAGTGGGAGACTCCCATAAAACATACTCATCAATAGTCCTACCTATACAAAAGATTTAGGCAAAAGTTCAATGAAACAGATTATGAATAAATCATAAATGAACTAGGCCTCACAGATATGTACAAAATGTTGTACCATAAAACAGCAGGATATAAATTCTTCCTAAGGGTACATGGATCATCCTTCAGGATAGACTACATATCTAGTTCCAAAAAAAGTATCAATAAATTTTAAAAGATTGAAATTATACAAAGCATCATCTCTGACCATAATGAAATAATGCTGGAAATGAGTAACAGGCAGAGAACTAAAAAAGTAAAAATATACAGAAATTAAATAACACACTCTTTTACTATCAATGGGTCAAAGATCACATTGCAAAGGAAATCAGTAAATGTCTTGAGAGAATGAAAACAAGAATACAAAATATCAAAGCTTATGGGATGCAGAAAAGACAGTACTGAGAGATAATTTTATTCCTCTAAATGCCTACATTAAAAAAGAAAAAGAGCTAAAATCAAAGACCCAACTATATACCTGGAGGAATTAGATAAACAATATCATATTAATTCCAAAGCAAACAGAAAGGCATAACAAATGGTAGAACACAAATAAATGAAATTCAAATTTAAAACCAATAGCATCAACAAATTCATAATTTGATTATTTGAGAAAATTAAATAAATTGACAAACCCTTAGCTAAATTGATAAAGAAAGAAGATGCAAATGAAAAAACTCAGAAACAAGTGGGTGAACATTAATACTGATGTGACCTGAAAAATAAGGATCATAGAAAACCCTATGAAGAAATGTATGCCAGTGAACTGGACAGCTTAGAAGAAATGGATAACTTCTTAGAAATGTATAAGCAACCCACATTCATTGACTCTAGAAAAAGCAGAAGAACAATCATAAATAAAGACATTGAAATAGTCGACAAAACCTCCCAAGAAAGAAAAGCCCAGAAAGAGATGCCTTTTCAGCTGAATATTGCTAATCCTTTCAAGAAAGAGTAATTCTAATCTTGCTCAAAATCTTTCAAAAAATTAAAGAGGAGGGAACACTACATAACTCATTCTATGAAGTCAAAATGATCCTAATACAAAAGCCAGATGAAGGTACAAAAGAAAAGAAAAATTTAGACCAATTTTTCTGATGAATATGGATGCAAA
>PVIY010063230.1:0-10568 GCA_004026745.1 Myrmecophaga tridactyla | reverse complement strand
TGGTGAGGGATGTGCACCCAAGGAACGCAGCCTGGCTTACTTCCTAGTCCCGGGCTCCCATCCATACACTCCCAGGGGCTCCACACCTCCACACCAGGCTCCAGCTTTCTGCCTCTCAGTTCCTTGGCCTCTGCAACCAGGGCGGCCCCGTGTGGTGCAGGAGGCTCTCCCAGGTCAGCTGAACTCCTGTCCCTTCTCTAACTTCTCCGTGGAGCAGGGCTAATCTCGAGCTACTGTTTTTGCCATCTTCCTGGAAGTTATAGTGTCTTTTAAATACCATGTTTTGGTAGTAACGCATACTTTGTCTTTTAAATTCTGACATAAACAATTTTCTTTCATTGCTTATTTTTTTCTTAAGGTTATACACAAGCATTTTTACTTAAAAAGGGTGGAGATCATGGCCCAGTGTGAGGAGTGGATTGCAGACATCCAGCAGTACAGCAGTGATAAGCGGGTAGGCAGGACTATGTCTCACCATGCAGCAGCTCTCAAGGTGAGTGCACCTTCCTAGTATGAGCCCTGTTGTTACCTTTAAAACAGAGTTGAATATTTGTGGGCAGAACCATGGCCACAAAAAACTAAGTGAAGGAAAAAGTAAACATAAAATTTATTTACGTTCAGAGGCCTTACTTCCTACCTAAAAATAAATGAAAAGATGCACTCCTTTTAATAATTGACAGTTTATAAAATTAAAAATGGGTTCAGGTACTGAGCCTATAGAGTTCGCCCCTTGAAGATGATGACAGCAAGGCATGCTCCATTAATAACCTTATTCTTTTAGCCCTTTTCTATGCTTCTTATCTTCCGGAATTTTATTATTGATTGTAATGAGAAAGATACGAGTTACAATGGCTGATTGGTGGTAACGTCTGCTGTGATATAAATCTATTTTGGAAAAAAACAGCAATTTTGTTTAACTTGGGTCTTCACAAAATGGAAATATCTTGAATAGACTGTGTAGAAAGTGATGGTTAGGGGGTTGTTGTTTTTTCCCATATGTAGGAATCATTTCTTATAATATACACCCATTTTTCTTCCCTCAGACTGTCTGTCTTTACCCACCCTCTATTCCGCCAATTATCTTCCCTCTCCCTACCTTCAATTTTTCTGTCTCACTGGCTCCTTTCCTTCTCCCTATTAAAATGCATCTAATTAACTAAATAAATAAATAAATAAAAATTAAAAACAAAAAAATGCTTCTGACTTTAAAGATATCTTTACTTAAACTGATTGGATCATGGTAATGAGGATTTATTTTTTAGGTATGATTTTTGGGCTACATACAGAAATATTTGTGAATGAAAAAACATATGGTATCTAGAATTTGCTTCAAAATAATATGAGAATGGGAAATTAGTAGAGATGTATATAAAACAAGTGGGGCTATAGATGAAACAAGACAGACCATGGGTTAATAATTGTTGAAGCTGGGTGATGGGTACGTGTATTACTATTCTGTCCACTTTTGTGTATGTTCGAAATTTTTCAGAATACAAACTTTTTTAAAAAAATTAATTTTTCTCTTTAACACTTGCATTTCCCTTAAGATAGTTCTAATTTGCCCCTATTATTATAAAACTGTTTCTCTTCTACTATCACATTTCTTGATAGTAATTAACACTTCTTGCCTTCATTTTTTTTTTTTTTTTTTTTTTTTTTTTTTTTTTTTTTTTTTTTTTTTTTTTTTTTTTTTTTTTTTTTTTTTTTTTTGTCACCATGTACCTTCCCAGCTGAGAGAGAGCCTTCATTTTTAAATATCCTCTCACTAATGAATCTTTTGCAGTTTGACCTCCATTCTGCAAAGCAGCCCATTCTCCAGTTCTCAAAGCCGGTGACCCTGGCTCACCTCTCTAGTCACTTATCTTTTCTCTCTCTTCCCGGCCTTCACACATGCTTACTTTTCTCTCCACTTTTTACTTGCTCTACTGGTTCACCTCCATTCAATTCTGATCTTAAATTTAACTTCATGGAAGCTTGCCTTGACTGTTCGACCTTTAGACGCTTTCAGTATATGCTTTTGTGTGACACCCTATGCCTCCCTATTGAATACTCCTAACATATGTCTTCTCTTTTCTACTACATTTTTCATCTGTAGACAACCCTGGTTCTTCTTACATTCTTTTTTTTTTTTTTTTTTTACATGGGCAGGCACCAGGAATCGAACCCAGGTCCTCGGGCACAGCAGGCAAGCGTTCTTACCTGCTGAGCCACCGTGGCCCGCCCTCTTCTTACATTCTTCACTCTAACGCATTCATTATGTTTTTTCTTTCTTTCCCCTTTTCCTGAAGGCTTGGTTTCTTACCTTTGGCTATTTTATTCTCTTTTTTTCTCTGTCATCATTTATATATACCTCTCATTTTGCCCATTTATTCTTTTAAAACATATCCTCAGATTATTGTCTACTCTGAGCTTTCTCCTGAACTACATTATTGACTTTTTTTTTTACTTGGATGCCCAATCATCATCTCATTAAAGGTCTAAATTGGAATTTGTCTTCCCTCAAATCAGCTTTTCTTGTTTCTTATAGTCACTTAATTTTTAACTTTGCACATGTGTCTTAAAATCCTCAGATATTATTTAATTTCTCCTTCACTCACTACACCTGGTCAGTCACTAAGTCCTGTCAGTGTTGCTTTCCTAAGGGGGTGCCTCAGCTCTCACCCCCACCCCATTTCTGTTCTGTTCAAAAACTTTAGTTTGTTTGACCCAGTGGCTAAAGGCCATTTTTTTTGCAGCTTTGTTATTTTAATCAGTGTCCTATTTATATCCCAAATTCCATTACTCTTTTTTTCTGTCATACCTTGACCTGGAAATCTCCATCCTTAAATCAATGCAAATTTGTATTATTTTAATGATACCTTTGCTTCTGAATGGTACTAGAGAAAAGTATGCAGCTATTGGATGTGACCACCACAATAAAGACATTATCCCCCACCTCAGCTGGGCTCTCACAGTGACTAGATTTGGGTTTTGTCCTATTTTTCATATTCAAAGTGAAATCAAGGCTAGGCAGGTTTTTAGTTTTTTAGTTTACCAGCATGAAAATATACTTTGAAAACTTACAAGTGGCTGCAGTTGGCATATCCTGTTTATATGTCTTCTATCTCTATCCAGAATTTATGCTCTTTGAGATCAGAGACTGTATCTTCCTTATTCTACTCGTTGCCTTTTTATCATCAGTGCTTAACACACTGCCTCGTCCATTTTTTATATTCTTTAGATGTCGGTTAGTTGAGTTTCGAAGTCAGCTATTGACATAACCAGATTGTGGTGATTTAGGTCATTTCTCTCATAACCAAAAACCAAAACTTAACATTTCTAGACAACTGATCACTCTTCTCTTAACATCTCTGCATCCTTCCCTAAATGGAAGTGTCAGGTAATACAAGTTATTTAATCTCTTTTGCTATTCTTTATCATTTATTTAAGGGAAAAAAAAACAAAGTAATACTAAAGTATGCGTCTGAAGATTGAGGCAATTAATGTGAGATATTTTGCATAGGCCCCAGTACCTCATAAATTATTTGTAAAATTGTCAGTTGACATTGTACCAGTGTATTTTAATTATGACTTTTCTTTCTCTGAAAACAACTTAGTCACATACAACATATATGGCAAGTCAAGGAATTACTGTCTTTAATTTGAAAGAGTTTATGTATCAAATTAATGTTACCTTATATGTCATCAGTAATAGGGATAGTGTTGGCAGGCAGGTTGCTAAGAATTTTTCAGTGACATCAACTATTTTGAGGTTAGAGATTTTTGCCAGTTTTGTGCATTGCTTTATTTAGTGCCTGTACAGTGGCTAACACAAGGAAATGTTCAAATATTTGTAGGCTTAATGCTCAGGGAGTTTGTTTGTTTGTTTATTATTTACTCATTTACCCCTCACTCACTCACCTGATTCCCCCCTCAAATGTGTTAGAATACCAAGGGTTTCAGTTCTGATAGCAGTCGTCTTTTCCCCCTGTGTAGCGTCACACTGCTCAGCTCCGAGAAGAACTCCTAAAACTTCCCTGTCCTGAAGATTTGGACCCTGATGCTGATGATGCCTCCGAGATGTGCGGTGCCCCAGCAGGTGCTGAGGAGGCTCTAATGCACGACCACGTCAAACCCAGCAGCAGTAAAGAACTCCCCACTGACTTCAAATTATGAGCTGCACAGATATGGACTGACTAGATACAAAGGCTTTGAAGCACAAGCCAAATATGTCAATATTTGTATGTAAGAAACTAATTATGTAATAGGTAATGAAACTGAAGCTATACTATGCCCTTAAGGAGATCCAGTTTAATTCAAGGTGACTTTTTATTTACCTGTACAAGAGTGTAAACTTTTTTGTGCTTTTATTTTTCAATTGTGAGAACCACTGATTGGTATGTCAACAAATTTGTGTATACAAAGAAATGGATAAATCACTGATATATAAGGGAAACTACCTTAGGAAAGAATGTTTACTGAATGTTTATTTTATTATTATTTTTTTTTTACTGTAGAGTGAGGGGTTGTTAATAAAGAATATATATTGGTCATTCTTACAACTACTATTTAAAGTCAGCAACTTTTCACTGAATTTGATAGATTTTATGTTTGGCCATATCTTCATGCTCATATTTGATTTCTGAAGACCTCCAACATACACGTCAATAAAAATTAAAAGGACATACTCCTTCTTTTTTTTGATTTACTGGTACATTTTTTAAATAATAAATTTGCCATAAAATGCATTATAGCTGGAGACTTGCACTTGTATGGATGAATTTATTACATTTAACGTATTTAATTTTATGCCTTCTAATTAAAAAAATGCAGAAAAATAAATGAACATGATTTTATTCTATGCCAACATTTGGGCCTCTGAATGTATCTGTTATTTGAATTTAAGTAAATGAAAAGGAATGGTCAATTTGAAGTCACTCTAAACTGATTTTTCTTTATTATTATTTTTTTTCTAAAGGGCTCTTTTTTTTCTGGACTTTCTGGTTTTATTACTGAAAACACATGTATGTATTAAACATTGAGGCTCTGTAGAACAGAGAGGATGTACCCCTCTGGTGCTGTTACAGTACATTCTGTACCTGCCATTTATAGGCTCGTTTTAATGCAAATTATTCCTAGAGCCAAATAAATAAAGACTTAGGTGTATTAGTATGTCTTATTTCTAAAACAGTTTGCCATGGTGTGATTGCTATTTCTGTAAAGAATTGGAGATTTTAAGACCTAAGCATGGGAGAGGAAAGATGATATTAAGACCAGTTACCATAGAGGAAAAGTTAAGGTAATTCTTGGCAGTATTTATATAAAATAAAGTGGTACTCTGTGGGATCCCCGAATCTGGAGCTGATCAGAAGCGAACAGTGAGTTGCTCTGCTGAGAAAAGAAAGGAAATAGGAAGTCTCCTATGTGAGATGCTCTTTCACGTACAAGTTCCAGAATCCCTTGAGCATGGATAAAGGAGGGACAAACAGCATGTGATCAGGAAACCAAAGATTCTAAACTGCATAGTGTTAGGTCTGGTGAGTAGCAGGCTGCACTGAGAATGGCAAGATAGGAATAGAGTTAATTTATGAAAGTTGGGTTGTTCTCCCTAACCCTCACCATTATTCCTCAGAAAGCTTTATAAAAGGAAAGTGACAATACCAGTACTATAAGGTCCATTCTTGTGTTTTAAAACAAAGGCCTAAATATCTGAATTTGAAACCTTTTATACTAAAATGTTCCATCTGGGATCCAGACTTCATTCCAACAAATATTAGTGTGCTCACTGTGGAGTGAGTAGGTACTGGAGTGAATGACAGATACAAAAGGATAATGTCGGTGCAATGTGGTAAGTGTTCTGATAGAGTTATTTGCAGTACCATTGGGAGCACAGATCCCAGGCAGAATGTTGATAGGCACTAAGATAATACAGTTAGAAAAAGCTGCCTGAGTCTTGAAGCATGAGAAAAAAAATTCACCAGGTTAGAAAGACATATTCCAGGCACAGAATGAGTAAAACCAGAGCTCAGGTTAATGGCACCATATTAGATATTTTTGGATTTTTAAGAGGCAAAATGGGAATAATTGATGCTGGAACAATAGAGGACTAGGTCACAGAAGACTTTTGCCCTTATAAGGAACATTGGTCTCTCCTATATATAGGTAATGGAGAACTCTTGAGTAGCATTAATTAGGGAAGCAACATTGTCAGGTTGCGTTTCAGTAAGTCAAAAGTTGCCAACTTTTGCTAGGCAAGGAGTTCAGTTCATAACCCATTCTAAAGTCCAAGTGGTAGACCATAAGCTAGGAAAATGAAATATATTTATTTTTCTCTAAGAATAGCATCAGCTTGTTTACAGGCTGAGGAGCCAGGGAAAAAAAAGAGCAAGGTGAAGGTCTTGGAGAAGGATAAAGCGAAGCCCAGTAGACAGGATGGCCTGAGGCAATGAGCACATACAGAGAATACAAAGAAATGCAGAAACTAGTACAGCAAATCAGTCTATTCATGAAACAAATGCTATAAAAGTTAAAGACAAGTATAAAAATTGCCAAAATAGCATTTTAGGATTAAATATTTTGGTTTTTTTGTTTGTTTTGCAGAAATGGGAGAGCCTATCCTCTAATTCATTTTGAAGTGCAACGGGCCCTGAATACCAAAACATCCCAAAAAAGAACGAGGCTGCAGATCTCACACTTCCAACTTGAAAAAATGCCATTCAAAACAACATGGCACAGGAATAGACATACCTATTTCATTTCATACCAATAAAATCGAATTTAGAGCCCAGAAATAGACCCTCATATCCATGGTCAAATGATTCTTTTTTTCATCATATAGCTATGACTTTTTTTTTCTTCTTTGTGAAAAATCTATATACAATGAAGCAACAAATTTAAAAGCACATCACAATTAGTTGTAGGACAGATTTCAGAGTTTGGTATGGGTTACAATTCCACAACTTTAGACTTTTACTACTAGTTGCTCCCAGACACGGGTTTAAAAGAAATATCAATATACTGATTCAGCAGTCATACTCATTTCTTAAACCCTACTTTCTCTGTAAAACTCCACCATCATCTTTGATCTTTCTCCTACTCTTTATGGGTATTTGGGCTATTCCCATTCTAACTTTTTCATGTTGGAAGGGGCTGACGATAATATGGGTAGGGGTGGAAGTAGTTAATGTTTTGGAGAGGCTAGCCCTTCTGCATCTCAGGAATAATCTAAAGGTCATAGGTTTCTGGAAGATTACCCTTGTGCATGGAACCTTTGTAGAATCTTATATAATGCCCTCGGTATTCTTTAGGATTGGCAGGAATGGTTTGTGGTTGGGGGTCGGCAAGTTATGATAGGGAGCAATATGTAACTGAAGCATGCATATGAGTCACCTCCAGAGTAGCCTCTCGACTCTATTTGAACTCTTTGAGCCACTGATACCTTACTTGTTACACTTCTTTTCACCCTTTTGGTCAGTATGGCATTGTTGATCCCACGGTGCCAGGGCCAGGCTCATACCTGGGAGTCTTCTCCCACACCTTCAGAGAGACTTGCACCCTTGAATGTCATGTCCCACATAGGGGGCAGGGCAATGATTTCACTTGCAGGCTTGGGCTGAGAGGCCACATCTAACCAACAATGTCAAATTGCTTATCCTCACTTCCTAAACTGAGCTCATTGCAGACTTGTACAGTCTGGATCAAGATTTGAGTAATACTCTCTGTAAGCCCGACTCTGCAAGAAGAATCATTGCTCTCACTCCTACATGGTACAAGCCATTCAGGGGTGAAGATCTCCCTGACAATGTGGGGCATGACTCAAGGGGATGAGACTGGTTCTGGAACTGTGAGATCAGCAATGCCTTCCTGGCCAAAAGGGGTGAAAGAAGTATAAAATAAGGCATCAATGGCCAAGAGAGAGCAAAATGAGTCAAGAGGTTATTCTGGAGGTTGCTGTTAGGCAAGCTTCAGTTAGATAGTTCTAGTTGCCATGGGGTTTGCTAAACTTCAATCAACATCATTCCTGTAGACTCTTAAAAAGACCTAGAGCTCTAACTGAGATTCTGTAAACGTTTCATGTACTAGGTATGCCTTCCTGGAGCATATAATTCCCGGAGGGTTCCTAGGTCACATAAATCCTGAAACTCAATGAGACCAGCCTCTCCCCCTATCCTTTAGTGTGGACACCCATTCTCAACATGAAAAAGAACAGGCATTCCCCACAAAGATCCCTATAGATTGGGAAAAGGACAAAAGGAGAAGGAAGAGGTACAACAGAGAAAGTGGGATTTAACGAACAAGTATGGCTGCTTGAATAACTATATTAATATTCCTTTTAACCTCCCATGTTCTGGAGTAGCTAGAAGGAAAAATCTGAGATGATGGTATGGTAGCCCATGACAAACACTGGAATATGTTCTCTGACTACTTGTTGAAGTGTGCTTTGAAAATTACTGCTTTTTTCTTCCTTTGCTTTGTATATATGTTATACAATTTTTTTTTAAGTTAAAAAAAAAGGGGAAGACCACCGTGGCTCAGCAGGCAGTTCTCTCCTGCCATGCCGGAGACCTGGGTTCAATTCCTGGTGCCTGCCCATGCAGAAAAAAAAAAAAATTGAATAGTGCTGTGCTAAATAACTTAATTGAGGTTCCTAGCCAGGCCTTACTAACTGGTCAGTCCTTAAGCTAAAGCTAATTATTAAGCAGATAAATTTCTAGAGTTGCATTGCTTCACCATATCATGTACTTTTCCACAATTAAAAGCTAATATTCTGGTACGTCCTTGTATAGGTGGTACTGGAATAATTTGTTCGAGCACAAGCTTCAAGTCCTGAGGAGTATCGAGACCAGTTACACCAAAACATTCTAAGTCTTGGAAAACACACGTGCCCACTCGGTCAACCTAGACACTAGGGAGCAGACATGACCATAGACTTCATGGGGGTTGGAGAGACTTGGAACGTGGAACAGGCAGCCTGGCCAAGAGGACTAGAGGAGGGAGCCTGACTCAAGCCACTGTCCTGCTGCTCGAGTCCTGGAAAGCTAGTCAGAACATGGCAGGACTTGCCGCAGGTACATGAGGTTTCAACAATATCTAATTTTTTTATTATGTTAGCTCACTCTGGAAAATTTGGAAAATAGGAAAGTATAAATTTAAAATTAAGCCCTTAATTTTTTAAAATTTTCTTTCTAATGTGTTTTCTATAAAATTGGTGTACTTTATATACAAGTATCAACTTTTTAGTTTAGATATTATACACATTTATTTTTTGAATTCATTTATTTTTTACTTATGATACATAACCACATACAAACGCAAACATTCTTATCATATGATCATTCCGTTCTTGTTATAGAATCAACTTGCACTATCATCACATAGTTGTATATTCATCATCATGATAATTTCTTAGAACATCTGCATCAATTCAGAAAAAGCATTAAAAAGAAAACAGAAAAAAATTCCTACATACCCCATACCCCTTATACCTCCCCTTCACCGATCACTAGCATTTCAATCTACTAAATTTATTTTAACATTTGTTTCCCCTATTATTTTTTTATTTTTAATCCTTATGTTTTACTTGTCTGTTGATAAGGTAGACAAAAGGAGCATCAGACACAAGGCTCTCACAACCACACAGTCACTCTGTGACAGCCATGTCATACCATTACCTGCAAGAAACATGGCCACCAGAGCACAGCTTCACATTTTCAGGCAGTTCCCTCCAACCTCTCCATTAAACCTTAACTAAACAGATGATATCTATTTAATGCCTAAGAATAACCGCCAGGATAACCTCGACTCTGTTTGGAATCTCTCAGCCATTGACACTTTATTTTGTCTCATTTCGCTCTTTCTCCTTTTGGTCGAGAAGATTTTCTCAATCCCTTGATGCTGAGTCCCAGCTCATTCTAGGATTTCTGTCACATGTTGCCAAAAAGGTCACACCCCTGGGAATCACGTCCCACGTAGAGAAGGGGAGGGCAGTGAGTTTGCTTGCTGTGTCAGCAGAGAGAGGCCACATCTGAGCAACACAAGATGTTCTCTTGGGGGTAACCCTTAGGCCTCATTTTAAGTAGGCTTAGCCTATCCTTTGCACAATTAAGTTTCATATGAACAAAGATTGGAGGCTCAGCCTATTGCTTTGGCTGTCCCCACTGCCTGTGAGAATATCAAGAATTCTCCACTTAGGGAAGATGAATTTTCCCCCTTTCTCACCATTCCCCTTAGGGGACTCTGCAAATATTTCCCTATTCACTGTACAAATGGCTCTGGGATTTATCTGGGCATCACTCTGGACAAACCTACAAAATCTCATGCCCTACGCAAGGTTCCCAGTATTATGGTGTTCGATTAAGCTGTCCACATAAGTTGTATTAGGAAATGCACTAATCAAAATATAAATTTATATTATACACATTTATTTTTATTTTTTTTGTAATATCTTTGCCTGGTTTTGGTATGAGGGTGATGTTGGCTTCATAGAATGAATTAGGTAGCTTTCCCTCCACTTCAATTTTTTTGAAGAGTTTGAGCAGGATTGGTACTAATTCTTTCTGGAATGTTTGGTAGAATTCACATGTGAAGCC
>PVIY010063229.1:0-10572 GCA_004026745.1 Myrmecophaga tridactyla | reverse complement strand
AATAGTTTTCGAAGCACTCTTCAACAAGTAGTTATAGGACAGATCCCAGAGTTTGTCATGGGCTAACATACAATCCTCTCAGATTTTTCCTTCTAGCTGCTCCAGAATATAGGAGGCTAGAGGGCTTAAATATTTTTTTTATCCTCACAATCGACTTTTTTTCCTTCTTTCTTGTGAAAAATAACATATATACAAAAAAGCTATAAATTTCAAAGCACAACACCACAATTAGTTGTAGAACATATTTCAGAGTTTGACATGTGTTACAATTTCACAATTTTAAGTTTTTACTTCTAGATGCTTCAAAGTACTGGAGACTAAAAGAGATATCAATTTAATAATTCAGCATTCATATTCATTTGTTAAGTCCTATCTTCCCTGTATAACTCCACCATCACCTCTTTAAGGGTATTTCCGTCCCTCTCTTTAGGGGTATTTGGGCTATGGCAATTCTAAATCTTATCTTCTCTGAATAACTCCACCATCACTTTTGACATTTTCATCCCTCTCTTTAGAGGTGTTTGGGCTATGGCAATTCTAAATCTTTCATATTGGAAGGGTCTATCACTAATACAGTTTAGGTAGATGGAACTAATTGATGTTCTGGAGAGTCTGGATTAGGTTTCAGGACTTATCTGGACCAAGGACCTATCTGGAGGTTGTAGGTTTCTGCAAAGTTACTCTAGTGCATGGAACCCTTGTGGACTCTTATATATTGTCCTAGGTGTTCTTTAGGATTGGCTGGAATGGTCCTGGTTGGGAGTTGGCGCATTATGATAGGCAGCAAGGTCTACCTGAAGTTTGCATAAGAACAACCTCCAGAGTAGCCTCTCGACTCTATTTGAACTCTCTCTGCCATTGATACTTTATTAGTTACACTTCTTTTCCCCCTTTTGGCCAGGATGGAATTGTTGATCCCATGGTGCCAGGTCTGGATTCATCCCTGGGATCATCTCCTACATCACCAGGGAGACTTTCACCCCTGGATGTCATGTCCCACATAGGGGGGAGAGCAATGATTTCCCTTGCAGAGTTGGGCTTAGAGAGACTGAGGCCAAATCTGAGCAACAAAAGAGGTCCTCCAGAAGTAACTCTTAGGCATGCCTATAGGTAGGCTAAGCTTCTCCTACATAAACTTCTCCTTCTACCTACATAAGCTTCACAAAAGTAAGCCTCATGATCAAGGGCATGGCCTATTGATTTGGGGGTTCCTAAAGTTTGACAAAATATCAGGGGATTCCCTGATGGTAAGGTTGAATAGTTCCACATTTTCTCCCATCCCTCAGGGGACTTTGCCAATACTTTTAAATTATCTGCTTAATATACTCCAGGATGTATCCAGGCATTACAATAATCTATACATGATTAAAGGACCTCTTTCTTATTCTGTTCTCCCTGTGTTTCAGTTGTTCAAATGAGCTATACAGATAAGATGAATTAGATTAAACACTACAAAAAACTTCAGTTCCAGACCAAATAAACCTTTCTTCCATTGGTCTCAAAGAGTATGTGTAGTTCTAAAATATAGACACTGTCTTCTTTACCCCTATGTTCTGAATTACTTTAACCCCAACCTGTTCAGCTTCATTCTTTTCTCTAAATATCAGGTTATATATATAAAACAGCCTCTCAAAATCCAGAAATAATAATCACCACTCTGGACTTAATGTGTCTGCTCTAAAAGCTTACAATCTAGGCCCCTGTTTTCTTCTAAGCATTTTCTAAGGTGACCATACCATTCTTTTGCTTCTTTTGTTTCTGGCCTATTTCGTCTCACTAAATATCCCACATGTTCATTCACATTGTTGCATCCTTCATGACTTTGTTCATTTTTGTAGCAGCATAACCTTTGTTCATAAGTATATACCATTGTTTGGCAATCTACTTCTCCGTGAGTGCATCCTTCAGCCACCTGCATTCATTGGACATCACGCAGAGGGCCCAAAGCCCACACAGTCCATCAACATTCTCAATTTTCCGAAGAGAAAGCAAACAAATAAACATGCCCTTGCCAAATAAGATATCTAAACCTCCTCTTAACCCTTGTCCCTCTCTATTATTTACCTCTGCTGTTGCTGTAGTAGTGCTGATGGTTTCCTTTTGAACAAGGCACATAGCATGCAATAGTAGTTTTCACCCGTACCCTGGATTTAAACTCTCTTTGTACAAGAATCATATCTTTGAAGTAGTTCTTGCAAGAACTAATTCATATTTCTAGTGTTAATCTATACAACCCCTTTCAATCTTGTTTATCTTCAATATGGTGATATTACTTATAGACCCACTAGAGAATTACTTTTGCTCCCATCTATTCCCTTACATTGGAGTTCAACCTCATTAATTAATGGTTCACCCATCTCTAGCTTCTATGTATCTCTAAGTCCCCTGTATTCTGTATTATAAACCTCTGATTGTACACAAGGTCAGTTTTGATGAAGAAATGGTGGTGGAGACCATGCTGGAATGGATTTGAGAAAAAGAGAAATTGAAGACTGCTTGTAGAGGGTAATTCTTGTGTACTAGACCATGACAGGAAGCAGAGGAAACCAGTGATTGAGGGCTGTCTTCACCTCCCTCAATGGCCTTTTGGACAGGTCAGCTGTAAACTTATTCCAACTCTGGTCCCATGCCTGCATGAAATCCATTTGGTCAGTGTGTGGCAGGGTGCTGTACTTGATGGAGTTTATGGCCAACTGCTTGAGTGTCTTTAAATCCAAAATCTAGTTCTCTTCATTGATGGTTTCTGACTTTTTATTCTTTTTCCTTTGGGTAGGCCATCATTTCCTGGTTTTTGTTTCTCTCATAATCTTTTGTTGCATACTGCTCATTTTAATACTTTAATGTGTTAACACTGGGATTTAGTCCTCAAGCTTTCTGTTTCTTAATTTTATATCTAGTTAGCATTATGACAGACTTGAATGTCAAGAGCTAACAAAAACAAACACACCAAATCAAAAAACACCTTTCATAGTCTTTGCAAATTGGCTTTGCATTAACTGGTGACTCCTTTAGAGTGTAGCCCTCCTATCAGGGAGATCAGCCCAAGGTGAATGCAAAGTGCAGGGTCCTTTCTGTCTTATCTGAGCCTGTGTGGAGCCATGGACCCTGCTTCCTTACTGGGCCTGTGATTTCTGGTGGCTTTAGGAATTCCCTGTTTATATAGGAGTTCAAATGCCTCTTCCACTCCCTTTGAAATAGAGTTTCACCACTCCCTGGTTGCTCCCTTGAATGACTTAATGCAGGTAGTCCTTTGCCCCATGCTGCTTCTGCTTAGCTGTTTCTTACACTGTCCCGTTTGTCTGCAAGGGGCTTCTCTGCCCTTAGGATAAACTCTGGGAAAGCTAGCCTGAGACAAGTTCCTCTACTCAGTCTCTCAGACTTCCACCCGATAGATTGGCCCTGACATACCTACACTCCAATACGCACATAGGGGCCACTCTGTTCCCTCTGAATCAGAGTCAGGGACCCACATGAGAGCACAAGTTCTCTCTCCGCTCCGTTGCATCATGAAGGGGGTCAGGGAGAGCCCAGCAAGGACATCAGGAGTTTCTTCTATGGCTTTTGAAGCTGCATTTTCTTGATTTAGCACTTGCCCAGATCATGCAGTCCTTTAACTGTTTTCCACAGCTTTGAAGAAGGTCACTGTCTTTAAGATTCCTCTGCTGCATTTGCCTGAGGTGGATTGGAGCAATGGCCATTCTCAGAGCCCGTCCCTAGAGATTTGAAGTAGCTGATCAAAAGTAGTGAGTAGTGATTTACTCCCTTCCCCCCTGAGCTTGGAGAACAATGTCTTTATAACCCACCCTGCAACACCAGGAACCTAGGGCTTATCCATGATTTTCCCATGGTGAGACACAGAAGAAGGATGCTTCCCAGTGTGGGATAGCTAGGACTAGGCTTGAACCTAGGAGCCAGAACACTCACAGCCCTCTTCTCTCCCTGACCCATTCTCTCTTGCCAGCTCTTCTTTTCTTGTTTCCTGTCTATTCCTTGAGCTCATTTCATGACCAGTTTTTCAGATAAACAGTGGACACTTTTTTTTAGCATAAATGCGTCCCATATTTTATTTGCCAAATCTGACAACCCTCACCAGGGGGGCTGTGCCAATGGGAGCCAGAGGGCCCACAGTGTCTCAGCCCCTTCATCCAGATGCCTGGTGAAAAAAGGGCAGTGCCCAGCACTGCAGGATATTCATTCTCCAAGTGGTCCTTAGGGAGCAGCACTTACTGGGCTCTGTCCAGAAGAGCAGGTGAACATGGGAACATGGGAAATGGGAACAAGGTTGGGGAGGGATTACTGGAAGAAGGGAGGGCTTCAATATGGGAGAAAGTGGGTGGGAAGCAGAGGGATTGTGAAGACAGGCAAATCTGGGTTCAAATCCCAGCTTGGACTTTAACTCTGTCTGGCTTTAAGGAAGTCCATAAACTTCTCTGAGCCTCAGTTTCCTCATATGGAGATGGAGAACCATCTGCATTCAGTCACCTGCATGGTTGGGTTATGAGAAGCAATGAATACAAAGTGCCAAGTATGGAGTATGCGCTGGGCAAATAGAAGCCATCACCATGTACATTAGTGGTCCATTCTGACTGCTTGTGATGAACAAGGCATATAAAGACCCAGCGATGGCCCTTATCTCACGTTGTTTCTTTGGTGGTAGCTGAGACAACAAGCAAAACCATATACATATTCTTGCTTGGCAACCAAGCCTTTGGGCAAGCCTTGCAGACAGGCTCGACCAGCACTTGCTCCAGAGCTGTCCTGGTGTGGGGAAGTTACCCAGAACTGTCGTAATTTCTTAAGAATATGGGAACCCAGGACATGGGGCTTTCATGCCCTCAACATAACAGGTGCCCATCTCTCATCTCCTTGAGTGGGGGATGAAGGGAAAGTGAGGATGTCAAAACCCATTTCTTCCTGCCACCCCTCCTCGCAAGTATTGTTCTGGTCACCTAAGAATCCCAGAATTGTATGGGCTCTTAACAGACCCTGGACACCAGCCCTGGGCTCCCAGATGGAGCTTGCTTGGGCCATAACAGACCACCCCAGAGGTCTCCAGGGAAGACTGAGGTCTAGGACTTCAGGGAAAGTGAGGGAAAAATCTTTTGTGCTTGGAGAACAACCCTCCATGGGGTGTCCTTTCTAGGGTTCCTGGCTCCTTATCTCAGGTGGGAAGCACTCACCATGGATGTGAAGGGTCAGGCCGGCCGGCCTTACAATGTCTGAAAAGTCCGAGATTCCCAGGGTGGTATGGGGGGGTGAGGTACTAGTTGCTCGTTGAGCTGTTTGTTCCCAGGGAAGTGCTTCAAGCTGATATGGAATTCCCAGTGGTGCTAACAAGGAGTTGCATGCCTGGCTCTGTGGATGCAAAGTGGTTTCATTTGTGATTTGGTTGAACACAACTTCTCTCACTAACAGCCCTCATTGCTGTCTCTTCTTGGCAGCAGCAGCTATAATTTCTCGATAGAGCATCTAATTTGAACTTATATAAGCATCCTCCCCTCAAAATGCTTAATTATGTCCTTTTAAAATATCAGAGGGAATCTTCGCAGCCAGCTGAAATTCCTGGGCAGAAGAAAGGACAAACCAGCAATTACTGCCGTGAACTCAGATCCCCAATGGTCCACATGGGGCCAGTGAATATATTCTGCTCCCGTGGTCCTCCTGGGTGAGCTGCCTGCTAGGAACCCTGAGGGAAGCTGTTAGAGGACGAGCATAGTTTGGGGTCTATGGTGCACCTTCTCTCTTCAGTTTTGATGACCCTGAAACACATTTCTCCCTGGACATTTCTGCTTCTCTGGCAGCCTTCTTGAAGACAGAGCTACTCTTTCTCCCATAGCTCCCCAACCTAAGCCACAGTGCTTAAAGGCAGGGTTAATATTTTCCTGATTTGTGCCTGCCTTTTCCAGACTAGTCCTTTGACAATCATTCAGAAACTTCTCCTCTGAAACTCCAGCCTTCCTTATTATATCATTCCATGCCCACAAGTCACTTGCCCTGTACATCGAAGTCTTTAGTGCCTGGTTCATCCTGGCATATTCCAAGACTGGGGGATGACCAGGGACCTGCCCTTGCTTCACCATTTTTCAAAATTGTATAATATAACATATATACAAAGCAAAGGAAGAAAAAAGCATTAGTTGTCAAAGCACTCTTCAACAAGTAGTTACAGGACAGGTCCCAGAGTTTGTCATGGGCCACCATCATGTCAGATTTTATCTTTGAGCTGCTCCAGAACATTGGAGGCTAGAAGGAATAAATTTTTTTTTTCTTTCATCACAATCAACTTTTTTTTTGGCATGGACAGGCTCTGGAAAATGAATCCAGGTCTCTGGCATGGCAAGCGAGAATTCTGCCAGAGCCACTGATGCACCGCCCCCCTTTTTTTTCTTTTTGTACAAAACAATACATTTCAAAGCACAGTGTAACAATTAGGTGTAGAACAGATTTCAGAGTTTGGTATGGGTTACAATTCCACAGTTTTAAGTTTTTACTTCTAGCTGCTGTAAGGTACTGGAAACTAAAAGAAATATTAATATAATGATTCAGCAATCATATTCATTTGTTAAATCCTAACCTTATAACTCCACCATCCCCTTCGATCTTTCTCTCACTCTTTAGGGATATTTGGGCTATGCCCATTCTAACTTTTTTCATGTTGGAAGGGGGTGTCAAGAATATGGGGTAGGGAGATGGATCTAGCTGATGTTTTGGAGAATCTGGACCCTCTAGGTTTCAGGATTTATCTGGTCCAGTGACCCATCTGAGGTTATTGATTTCTAGAAGGTTACCCTAGTGCATGGAACCTTTGTAGAATCATATATTGCTCAAGTGCCTTCACTGTTTCTTGATTTCTCATGATTAATGACAGCCCTTTTCCCTTTTGGCTACACAGTCCCATGGACACACCCCAGCTCATGTCATGTTCAGGTCATTCACCAATGTCACCAATGGCTTCTCCAAATCTGCAACATCATCCTCAGATACCTGTCACAACCCCTGTCCCCGACCTGTTCTATCCCCTCAATCCCATGATTCCTATGCTCTGACCTCATTGAGCCTCCTCACCCACCCAGTCCTCTCTCGCCCACTTACCCTTCCATTTTCCCTTTGTATGTAGCAACACTTTCTCAACCTAACAATGCTCTCACCAACATCTCACCTTCCCCATGCCCTTATTTTTCTATCCCAACCAGCATGGAAAACTTCAACCCTAGACTCAGTTCCTTCAAGGAAATGAGATGCTTCATCCAAACTGCTTGGCAGAAGCTGTTCCCCCACATGGCTGGAGAGAATGAAATGACAAGAAGCACCAGAGCAACTTTCCATGCCAAAGCCATGCACAAATCTTTTCACTTCTCTTTGTTTAGAATCCTGGCATTTGGGCCCCAGGACCTTAGGACAGCAGCAATCAGCCTCCTGTCTGGGCCAAGAGCACTGTGCATGGGGTCCATGGAATTCCCTGTGAGGAACATGGTTGTGCTGGTTTGAAATTGCGTACCCCAGAAAAGCCATGTTCTTTAATCCTCATTCAATATTGCTGGGTGGACCTTTTTGATTGTTTTTCATGGAGGCATGACTCACCCAATTGTGGGTGGTAACTTTTGATCAGATGGTTTCCATGGAATGTGTCTCTATCCATTCAAGGTGGGATTACTTACTGGAGTCCTTTGAGAGGGAACCATTTTGGGAAAAAGATTTAGAGCCACCAGAACCAACAGAGTCCGCACAGCCAGAGACCTCTGAAATGAGGAGAGAAAGCTAGCAGATGTCACCATATGCCCTCACAGCTGAGAGAGAAAACCCGAACTTCATCGGCCCTTCCTTTAGAGTTAAGGTATCTTTCCCTCAATGCCTTAATTTGGACATTTTCATGACCATTGAACTATAAACTTGCAACTTAATTAATTCCCCTTTTTTAAAGCCATCCTCCTTCTGGTGTATTGTATTCTGGCAGCTTTCAAACAAAAACTGTTCAAGGGCTGGAGTCTCCCAGGCCACAGGCAGAAGCTCTAGAAGACTGGACGTGCATGTGTTCTCCCAGCTCTGACCGGGTGCTGTTCTGTTGGTGACCTGAAGTCAATTTTGGAGGGAGTATTTATACCAACGAGTTGGCAAATGCCAACTTTATTCCAAAGCCCCCAACGAGCACACCAAGCCAGTACCTGAGACCCCTGGGACCCCTGAGACCAGAACTCAAGACTCCCCACTTTGGTGAAGACACACAACTTCTGTAGACTTTAAGGTCTTCTGAGGCCTTATTACTCAGGAATAAGGAAAATCAGTTTCTTTCACCTGAGGTGGTCATGACAGTGGGGTTTCAATGTATCGAGTACTGTTATTATTATTATTTAGGTTTTTATATTCTGCAAAAGGAAGAGAGATACTTTGGTGCATGAATTTCAGAGTAAAGAATAATCAAAATACATTGAGTACGTTTCTTGCCCAAAAGAAACCAATCACTTTCACATGGTTTAATTCTCTCTTGTACAACTAATACTGTTCAAATACTAGTGTAAGTGCTTTATCTCATCTAATTTTTTCAACAACCCTATTATAAGGTAGGTACTATTATTATCCCTACTTTACAGATGAGGAAATGGAGGCTCAGAGAGGTTAAGAAACTGGGCCAAAGTCACAGAGCTTGTAAGTAGAGATGCTGGGGAGTCCAGGCAGTCTGGCTCCTGAGTCTGCACCAGAAGGCACAGCCCAGGAGGACCAAGAAGGGGGAATGCCTGACAAGTGTTGGGAACAGAAGGCCTGAGTGCATCTGATCTAAACCCTCACTCTTTACGATAGGGTGAGAGCCCGGCCTTTCAGGAAGGAAGGGCCCCTAGGATGTGAGGTTTAAAAATACAAGTTTCTGTGGTGCAACAGTGGCACAGTGGCAGAATTCTCGCCTGCCTTGCTGGAGACCTGGGTTCGATTACCTGAGCCTGCCCATGCCCAAAAATATTTAACAAATTCAAGTTTCCTCCCATTCCCAGAGAAGAAGAAAAACCCAAGGATATTACAGGAAAGGAGGTGATCAGACCCTGTGACACCCTGGATGTTTTATCAATAACTATCAGATGATGCTGAATCGTTCCCTGGAGGCATCAGTGGAATTACATTGTATTATGAACATAGTAGCCCATGTTTAAGTCCATGACTGAATCTGCAATAAAGAGCCAAGGGAGCAAGTGTTCCAAAAACCTGAGACTTCCACTTCCACCCAGAACTGACATGAGACAAACCAACACAAATGGATGCTATCATCAACACCAGGGATTTCAGTCACTACAGGGAGAACTTCAGAAGGAGGAGGCCATTCAAACACCCAGAAATAACATGCCCTTCTCTGCAGTTCTTTGAATGGAATATCCCAGATGTAGAAAGGAAGTGTCTTGAGCATGTCAGCCCACGACAGAAGAAAGAACCCTATGGCTTCCAGCCCAGGACTGTGCCCATCCAGGGAGAACCCCATTGCTCTCTTTCGTCCAAGACATTTCTCACTGGCCACTTCCACATTGGTGCTGATTTCCTATTCATTGCAGCTGGGAAGAAGCATTTATCATTCTCATCCTCAACCCTAGCTTTCCTGCTCCAAAATCCATGACTTGGCTTATGCTCTTCCACGTCCCTTCCTGTCCATGATCCTGGCTTCAAGGCCCTGTTCACCCTCGCCTCCAGCTCTCAGAGGATATTGCCTTGTTTTGGGGACCCGAACATGGGTGTGATTTGTGCCGTAAAACCTGTGACTTGTTTCTGTTTTCTCCTTGTTTCTGGCTTTGCTTGTTTTATATGCATAAATAACAGGTTTGAGTATTCTGATCTTCTGGTACCTGCTGGACCTGTGATCTTATCAGTGCTGTTGTTCAAATGATGGAGTGTGAATGTAGATGAGTGAGAGCCAGTGAGCTTGGATGCCATTTTCCCTAGAAATTTTCCCTCTAGACCAGTGGTTCTCTCCTTGGCTGCATGTTAGAATCACCTGGAAACTTTAAAAAATACTGATGCCCAGGCCATATCCCCAGCCAATTAAATCAGGCTCCCTGGGGGTGGGACCTAGGCATGAGCATTTTTTTCAAAGCTCCCCAGCTGGGGATGAAGTAAGACTGGGAGCCAGGACACTAGGCCAGTGCTTCTCAAATGTTAATTTGTGGGTGTGATAGGTTCAGGTGTCAGCTTGGCCAGGTGATGATGCCTGGTTGTTCTGTTGCCATGGATTTAAGGCATCAGCGTGTGAATTTCATCTTTGGCTAAGGACAGTGCATTCCACAATGAGTGAGGCTTAAAACGAGAGGTCAGAAGACAGCTCAGCACAGTGGAGCACAGCATGGCTCAGACCTGAGAGCTGGCTCAATCCCAGATGTTTGGAGATGCCAAAAGGAATTCCCTGGGGAAAGAAAACCATTTGAACCCAGAAGCTGGGAAAGAAGCTCAGCAGATGTTGTGTGCCTTTCCATATATAATTTGTAACAAAATAAATACCCTTTATAAAAGCCAGTCCAGGGCGGGCCACAGTGGATCAGCAGGCAGAGTTCTCGCCTGCCAGGCCGTAGATTCGGGTTCGATTCCCAGTGCCTGCCCATG
>PVIY010063228.1:0-10565 GCA_004026745.1 Myrmecophaga tridactyla | reverse complement strand
CCAAAGTGACTTCATGATTCCAGCCATAGAGCCCTCCCTTATTCCCCCAACCTAACAGGAAGTATGAATCCTCCAACTTTATTCTTCCTTTTCTGGGTGGTTTTGGCTATTTGGGGGCCCTTATCCTTCTATAAAAATTTGATGATTGGCTTTTTCATTTTTGCAAAGCAGGCTGTTGGAATCTTGATTGGGATTGTGTTGAATCTATAAATTGCTTATGGTAGATTTGACATCTTGACAGTATTTATTCTTTCAACCCATAAACACAGAATGTCCTTCCATTTATTTAGGTCTTCTTTGATTTCTTTCAGCAGTGCTTTGCAGTTTTCTGTGTAGAGGTCCTTTGTATCTTGGTTAGATTTATTCCTTGATATTTGATTCTTTTAGTTGCTATTGTAATTGGAGCTTTTTTCTCTTCAGATTTTTTCATTACAAGTGTATAGAAATACTTCTGATTTTTGCATGTTGATTTTGTACTCTGCTGTGTTGCTGAATTCATTTTTAGCTCTCAGCTTTGTTATGAATTTTTCAGGATTTTTAAATATAATGAATCTTCTTATTTGCAAATAGGGAAGGTTTTATGTAGCTTCCTGTGAAATGGAGCTCGAAGGATATTAAGGAATGATGAGGGAGGGAGGGAGGAAGGAAGGAAGGAAGGAAGGAAGGAAGGAAAGAAAAGAAAGAAGGAAAGAAAAGGAAAGGAAAGGAAAGAAGGAAGGAAGGGAGGAAGGGAAGGAGGGAGGGAGGGAGGGAGGGAGGGAGGAAGGAAAGAAAGAAAGAAAGAAAGACACAGACGGGCTCAGGGGGTCTGAAGTTGGTCTGATGTAAACTTAAGTTTCAGACCCCCTGAGCCCGTTTGTGTCTTTCTTTCTTTCTCGTCATTCCTTAATATCCTTCGAGCTCCATTTCATAGGAAGCAATAGTTTTATTTCTTTCTGTCTAATTTGGATGCTTTTATTTATTTTTCTTGCCTAGTTGCTCTGGCTGGAACTTCCTGTGCAATGTTGAATAACTTATCTTTTTATATTTTAATGATCTTGGCTACTAATGTATTTTATCACAGTAATTAAGCATTAGATGAAGAGGGTGTTATTTCTTTATCGCATTTTTAATAATATTGCTGAAAGGGTTTTGATAACCCTTTGCAAATTCTGGTTTAATTATGAATCAATAATACATATGAAAAGACAGGGTATCTTTGGGTCCAACTATTTTCACAGCATAAAATTAAGATGACATTGAGACAATCTTCATACTTAACCTGTCTAGAACTAGCTTGAAAACCTGTCTGGATAGTTCAAATCTGGCTTTGTTCTGTGATCATATTCTCATTACCATGTCCCAGTATTGACTTATTATCTGAATTCTTCTAGCTAAATTTCTTTCCTGACCTACTCCACACCCCTTTCTTAATTAATCTTACTCTAGCATCATATTGTTTCCAGGATCACAAATATTGAGTCATTTCAAAGGTACACATTTTATACTGATGTAAAAGAGTGTTGTCATTACGTAAAATATCTGCATTGATACCTGTCATTTTATAAGGGAGAGTATTTTATGTATCAGCAGTATACAGCTAGCTTCGTTCATTCTCTTGTTATGTCACAATGCTGTTAATCTAGTAATATTTTGGAGACATACATTAATGCTTGTGTTTGGCGAAATTACATGATGTCCTGTGACTAACTCATTGGGCCTAATTTATCTTAAGACTTACTTCCCACTTCTTGAAATCCTCTTTCTCATTGTCAACACCTGCAAACTAAATAAAGGAATTGAGGTAATGATTTAACAATGATGGTAAAAAAGTTAAAGTTCTGACCAAATGCCCCAATGCAAATTGTGGCTGTGATATATTGAATTGTGCACCCTAGTTTGTACATGTTCTTGGTCTGGGTCTTGATCTGCATTTCTGCATTCTGGTGGGTGTGGACTCATTGAAAATAAGATCTCTTCAAGATGTTACTTCAGTTAAGGCATAACCCAACTGGATCAGATTGGGCTTTAATCCAGATTACTGGAGTCCTTTATAAACAGAGTGAAGTTCAGACAGGGAGTAGCCAGAAGCTGAAAGTCAGTAGAACCTGGAAGTGGAAAGAGACAATGCTGCCATGTGACAGAGAAGCCAAGGAAACTAGAGATTGCTGACCAGCTGAAAGATACCAATCCCTGGAGGAAGCAAGCCTTCTAGCCTCTTAAACTGAGCAAACAATTATTTGTTTTAACAGCTAGGAAATGAAAACAGTGGGAAACTAGTTTGCAGCTTGAATTCTTCCTTCATTTTGCTCAGATTATAGCAACTAGCTGACAAACAATTAGGCCTCATGTAAGAGGACAGGTCATCCTGATTCAATTGCAGCAAAATTACCTTTAATTTCAGTATCAAATTAGCAAGTCATGTCCTCTCTATTTCACTTAATCACTCTCTACTATAATTATATTCCACTTTGATTCAACCACAGAGCCACATTCAGAAGGAAGCTCAATAAAAATCAGTCACACCGTATCAGACCAGGTTTGAAAATCAATGCAAGTTTCCTTTACTGCTTACATTCCACTGCTGACTTTTCTTTGGAAGCACACTCCAGTGAAGGGAGGAGCTGCTTATGATTTCCTGTGTTCCATGTAATGGAACAGGAGGACAAAATTACTTGAACTATTAGTAACTTTGGGGAAGACAGAGTCTTTTTGAACTGTGGATAGGAGCCAGGAGCATGAAATAGGGTTTCCAGTTAAAAATTCAACTTTTTTTAGGGAGAATAATAGCTAAAAGTTATTGATCCTCAGTATAAAATTCTAAATATTTTATATGGGCATTATTATACCCATTTTATAGATGAAGACAGGAGCTTAGAGGTTAAGTAAATTTCCCAATATCAAATGCCTAGAAACATATGGAGCTGAGATTTAAACCCAAGTTGTAGTCTTGACACTATTGCTATTCTTCCAGTTATCATTTATTTCCTTGGCATTTGGTCACCTTTTATAGTGTGAGAGGACAAAATCTATAATTTACAAGTATCCCAAGATTTTACTGCATGTTCCCCAAACTCATCCACTAATGAGAATTTTGCCCATTTGGTTACTTCCTCTCCCTCAGATGTGGAAAACATGAAAAATGAGGAGAAGGAGAAGAGCACACTGGCTTGGATTTTGAAGAAATGTTTCATATAGTTTGGAGAAAGGATAAATAGGACAATCTGTGGTGTAAGTGAGAACTAGATGAGAGAAAAGGGAACATCATCCTCATGGTATTTGAAAAACAAGAGGAAAGAACATGGGTTACTTTGGATTATTTTGGTTGCCAGGTTTCTCCAGTAATGTCCCTACTAAGACTCTACCAGGTAACCTACTGAGAATAAGATTTATATTTAAAAATTTAGTCATTTTTATCCACATGGGTATATGAAGATGAATGAGAGATGATCTCTGTTTTCAAGTCATTGTCACACCTACTCTTGGTATCACATTACACTAGAGTGAAAAAATAAGGTAAGACTTCTTGAGTTGAACCTCTGACATTAGTATTCTTGGGAAGCTGGGGAGTGTAGATTGACTATCCAGTGATGCTCAACAGAAGAAAAACTTCCAGAGTGGAAAACTGGAAGATATATCTCAGAGCTATGTATAGTGGAAGGCTTCCCAAAAAAGTGAAGATGGGGGTTGGAGCCAATGAAAAGTCTTTAGTTGTGTGCTCCAATTTGGAAGTACCTCCCTATTACCCCACAAATATTAGTGAAAACACAAGATTATAATGTATTTGATGAGATTGGATTTCTGATGGGAGATAGCAAAAAGATAAATTTTGTGTCTAGATCATAAGTGCCCACACCCCATGCTAGCAGAGGAGATAAAGGACTGTAAGAAAGTAAGATCAGGAATGTATAAACATCACTTACTGCAACAATACAAGCAAAAGACCACAAAGAGGGGCACTGATTCTCTTATGTTCCATTTTTTCCCATGGAAGAGCACCAGGCCATGGTCCAGTGACATGCAGGAATTGTGTCACTTCCAAGGAGCCCCAGACTTAAGGACTTCAGATTCTTTGTGGGCTTAGGGTACCAGGGCAAGGGAGAGAGAGAGGATTATGAGTGGAAAAATAGAGAGGCAGAGTGGAGAAAAGTGTCTTAGCCAAGACACTAGAGAAGAAAGTCTTAGCAGAGGTGTCTGGGAAGTGCCTTATCCAAGACCCGAGATAAGGAGGCCTTGGTGGGAGCACCTGGGCTATGAATGCAGATATATTTATGGGCCTCACTGCCTCTAGAGCTGGGAAAGGTGGGGAATGGGAGGGAGGAAGGTGAGGAGTTCATGGGAGTAGGTCTGCTGAACCCTTGATGCTGAAACTCACCCTGGAAACTGCAATGCACTGACTAGGCACTAAGTCTTTTGTGGGGAGGCCCACTTTCCACCATGAGGCCTGCTATACAAAGCCTTATACTTGCCTGTTCTTGGGCCTGATGGATCAGACATAGGATTTTGGCCTGGAGTTGGACTCTACTACTATACCAGTGTTAGACAGAGGTTGTGTAAACTACCTTACAATTGGCCATAAAACCTTTGGGGGAAGAATCACTCGAGAGTTGATATTTTTAATGGAGAGTCATATGTGTGTATGCAGCTTTATCTGAGAGAATAAGAATGTCTAATAAACTCATAAGAATGTATATTAGAAGTTAGCATTCATTCCAAGCTTCATGTACAAATCATTTGTTAAGAAATTGAGGCCGGGCTGCTGCTGTGGCTCAGCAGGCAGAGCTCTGACCTGCCGTGCTGGAGGTCTGGAGTTCGATCCCTGGTGCCTCCTGCCCATATGCAAATTAAAAAAAAAAAAGAAAAAAAAAAAGAAATTGAGGCCTTTCTCGGATGGGAACAGTTATGTGTCTTTTGATCCATGACCTTCTTTGCTTTACTTGCCACGGTAGGAATCCCTGGATACTGGGCAGACTACTGTTATGGACAGAGCTGCCAGTGATTTGTTAGAAACTCTGGTCAAAGCTGCATGCTCCCAGAATTTAGAGGCTCCCAGAATTTTCTCTGCAGAGACATTCATCCTGAGGAGGAGGATTTGGGGTTGTGGTTAGACCATGTCCCAGATTTGCCTAGGATATGACTTAGTTAGGGTGCTCCCAAAAGCAAACCCAGAGATAAGGGTTTGGGTGAAAATAGTTTGTTTGGAGGTGACACCAGAAAGCACACCAACAGAATGAGTAATACAGGGAAGGTAGGAGAACCAATAACAGTGAGTTAATAAGCAGGTGAGTGGTAGTATATTGCTCAACCCTGGTGGGAACCCTCTGAGAAGCTGTGTAGAACCCATTTCTGAACTATTTAAACTGGGGCAAAGAATCTCCTGTTCTCAGTGGTTGGGGGTCATTCCTGGGACCTTGCTTCCTGGCACTTCTAGCTTGGCTTGTGCACAGACTGAATATTTGGTCAATAGTACTTCTAGGCAGAGAGCTGCTGGAAGCCATTGTCCTGAATGGAATTACCTGAATGCCCCCTTTGGGGTGGGCTGAGGATATATCAGCAAGGTACAAACAGCAACTGCCAGACGGTACCTGGCCTTGGAGATTGAGGGACAAAGGCATCCAGTTACTCTACAGCGTGTAGGGTCCAGCCTTAAGAATTATAAGTCATCATGGAGATATAAATGACTGTAACTTTGTGGCAGAAAATCCAGTAGCACTTCAAAGCATGTTGGTGATGTGTAGTTACTGGATTTGTATGCCAGGTTGCCACAGGAAGGAAAAAGACTCTTATACAATTGTTAAGACTTCCGCAAAGAACTGTACCACAAAGTGTTGTAAAGTGTAATTTGGAAAATCAGATCCAACTGGGACTTGAAAGATCAAATGACTGCTCCACCCTTCATGTTCCCACTGATAACACTAAGAATAAAAAAATTCAAGCAGAAGAAGAGTGGAGGGATGAAGAAACATTAGGGAGCAAGACCAAAGAGGGAAGCCAGGTTGGGAGATGTTGGTTTAAATCCAGGCAGTGGAGCTTATATAGGTATGATTCAGCAACTTGAGTTTGAGATTCCACAAACAGGGTCCCAGAAAGGGAAGCTGAGGACCTACTTTTGGTCACAAATATTAAATATTTTTTAATTTGCTTCCAAATTGAAAGGTATAAAAAAGAGACAAAAAGGAACAGTATACTTTCTAGCACATAGTATGGCCCAGTTTATGTGTTGTGGACACAGGAGAGAGTTTAAAAGCAACAGGACAAGTGAAAAAAGAACTCTGTGTTGGAAATGCTCACCTACTTATCTTGGTTGTAAAAAGGACTCATATCTGGTAGCAGGTTTGTACATGTAAAGGAAACTATTTTATCCCTCCAAAGAGCAGGAAATGTTGGAGGCGGTTGGAGTGGCAAGTTGCTGCAGCCCCATAAGGTGTAAAGATTGGAGGGAGGAGCTGCTTTTCAGATTGGGATGGGGGGTGGGGGGCGGTGACACAGAACAGCACCTTGCCTTTGAAGGTTCAGGAGAGTGGCAGAAGAAATTCAGCCTGCCTTCAGGTCACCTCCAAACCTACTCTGCTGTAATTGATATAATAAACAGATTCCCATTGCCCTGTCTCCCAGGGTCCCCATGAACATCTTCTGGTGCTGCTAGCCCCTTGCATCAATGATGTGGTCCAGTCTGAGAAGCTGAAAAGATGTTGTTCTTATAACTAAGTCCCCAGGCTGAGTAAGAATACAACACTTCCAAAGCCTGTCTTTGTACAGAAGCCCCAAAGACTTCTGAATTCTAAAGTCATTGTTTTCAGAGATGGGTAGACAGGGAGATATGTGTCCCTAGGAGCCCCCAAATTTATGGTTGAAAGTCTTTCTCACAGGGGTTCTCATGTCTGAGGGATCACCAACCCTGCCTGAGCTGAAATATCTGAATTTAAGCAAGAGAATGTGTGCATTAGCCTCCCAAGCTGAAAGCTACTTTGCCGTCACGCTAGTTCTTTCTCCTCAAATAATTCACATAATTCACTTTCAATGGGTTCCGTGTAAAAAAAGAAAACTGGGGCATCATTATAAAAAAGCCAATTAGATACTGTTTTGGGGATCATGTTCTGTGTGTTCTTCCCAGACAGGGAAGTTGAAAGATTAGCTTACAGATTGAGCGGTTAGTGTGGGTGATAAAAGATGTCTCCGAGTGCATTTGTAAATAGCTTGAGTTCTTCCTTAGAGAAATTTATTTCTCAGTTTATTTGGAAAATCTTTGTTCCATTCTTGATAACTGAGGTGAAAGGTCACATGTTCTTGATTAAACAAAACTATTCTTGGTACAGAGGAAGTTAATACTAAGAAAGGGCTTTGTTCTGCTTTTTCTAGATTAGTTTTCCCAGAATTGGAGAATTGAAGCTCCTGCAGTCAAGGCTTTAAATATTAAACAAGTTTTACTAATGTGTGAACCCAAACCTAGGCAGTTGTATAGAATTCAACTCTTAAAAACTGAATCACAACCACCTGTGGTGCTCTCTTTGTTTTATAACACACTTAAGTTCCTAACTGGTTTATTTGGTCTGCCAAAATTTAAGCACAGCTAGTTCTTTCATAACAACACCAGCCAAGCAGCCAAAATATTTTGAGATGCCAAGAGAAATTGTGTTTTCAAAAATACATCAAAACCTTGTACCAAATCATTGCAGTTTCTTGAAGGTTTTCTGTTTGTGCTTTTCCACACTTCCCTGTTGTTTCTTCTTCTGGGAGTATCCTTTCTCTTCTCCTTACTCTCTTGGGAACTCCTACTTATTCTTCAGAATCCAGTTCAAATGCCCTTACCTGTGATTCCCTGAACACAGTGATTCTCTGCTCTTATACCTACTACCTGATATTCACAATTATTTGGAAATTTCTTTGGTGTGGTCGTTGTTGGATATTTATTCCTAGACTAGGAATTCTCCAAGTATAATCTTCGTATCAATGACATCAAAATAATGGAGATAGAAGGGAAGGTCTTGGTAAAATACATATTCCTGGGCTTCACCCCAGATCTTCTCAATTGGGATCTCTAGAGAAAGAACCCCCAAAATGTAGATTTTATTAAAAATCTTCATTTTTAATAAGCAACTTAGATAATTTTAGGCAAGTGAAAATTTGAGAACCACTACAATATATTGCAGCCAAATAGGGACTTCATTTTATTCATCTTTGTGTTCCTAATGTCTAGCATACTTTCAGGCATTCAGTTGGTACTTAATGTTGAAACTTCAAATAAATGCCTCATGAATACAGCATTCCTCATTCTTTCCTTCTTTTTTTTTTCATTTTGTCATTCATTTCACAAATATTTATTAAACTCCTACTGAAGCCATATACTATCCTAGGAACTAGAAATGGAGTGGTGAACAAAGTCCATTCATGTAGAGTTTATATTGTCATGTGATCTTTTTCTTAAATTGTGGTACTGTTGTCTCATAGACAACAAGCTTTGTATTCAGTTCTTACCACATAGTACTCATCATTGTGACCTCATTATGATTTCCACATTTTATCCTCACTTTGGAGTTGTGGCTACAACATGTCCCAGAGTTACCTGGAATGTGACCTAGTTTGAGTGCTCCTATGAGCAAATCCAGAGATGAGGATTTGGGTGAAAATAGTTTATTTGGAAATGACACCAGAAAGTATATCAACAGAGTGAGTGAGACAGGAAAGGGAGGGGAGCTAGTAGGAGTGAGTTAATAAGCAGATGAGTGCTGGGGTTTCTGGGACTCAACCCCACTGGGAACCCTCTGAGAAATTGTGTAGAATCCATTTTGAACTGTCCAAATAGGGGCAAAGAATCTCTGGTTCCTCAGTGGTTCAGGGCCATTCCAGAGAATGTCTGCTTTTAGTCCCACACTTCAAATTCCACCACAACTGCTAAACTCAGTTTTAGTGTCATCTTCTTCATGAAGCCTTCTTCCTTAACACCTCAATCTTACATTCATCTTTCCCCTTCTAGACCTATCCAGTTGCTTCAGCAGGAGAGGAGAGAAGTCTCCTATTGTTTCCTGGATTTGTTATGGATATACGATGTGTTTTTCACATTGGATTATAAATTCAATGACAGCAGGGGCTAGTCATATCTTCTGCTGCAAATCCATGGGACTCAACTTTTCATTCACTTGCTTACTTCTCCATTTTATCCATAAACAGTCAGTGAGCCCAAACTATGTGCAAGGCTCTATTGGCCAGACCCTGAGGACACAAAGACAGGAACATTGCAATCAAGAGTACCCAGTCATGAGAGGAGCAGATATGTCAGGAAAGAATTACAATTAAGTGACTGGACAGCTAAAATAAAGGCACTAACAAAGAGCCATGGGAGCATTAGCAGGGTTCATAGTAGATGTCAACTCACTAACCACTGAGTTGAATTAACTGTACATAGAAGCAGTTATTTTATGTGATTTAATCAAATGCATGTACTTTCATTTGTAATGTAGCCAAATCTCTGAACATTTTTGCATTCATATATATTTTCCCATATTTCATTCCTTGACCCATCGCTGACAAATGGAAGGTGAAAATGAAATGAATATATGAGCAACAAATGAGAAGAGGGTAGGGAGGGTGCTCAGTATGACTCATGCCCCCCACAAAAGGCATGCTCAGGTTCCAACCCTTGGGCCTGTGGGTCTGAACCCATTTGGAAACAGGACATTTGAAGATGTTAAGGTGTGCCCAGAATGAATGAGAGTGGGCCTAAATCCAATATTGCTGAAGTCCTTATAAGCAAAGAAAATTGGACACGAAAGGAGAAGCATGGAGAGAAGCTAGAAGCCAGAAATAAACAGACCTGGAAGAGAAAGGAGAGGACATCACCATGTGATGAAAAGCCAAGGAACTCCAAGGACCTTGGGCAGCCAGCCTAAAATGCCATAATCTTCAGGGAGAAAGCATCGTTTTACTGACATTTTGATTTTGAACATCTTCTAGCCTCAAAACTGTGAGCCAATAAATTCCCATTGTTTAAAGCTAATTCATTGCATGGCAGTTATTTTAGCAGCTAGGAAACTAAAACAGTGGAGTAAGGGATAGGAGACTGAATAGTGTCTCTCTGTTGGCTTTTAGAAGCCATAAGCAAGCCTGGCTGTCCTTGAGCAAAATAGGTACACACACACACACACACACACACCCCTACCTTTACTTAGTTTGCTTTCCTTTGTGGCTAGAAGCAGAGAATCCTGAAAGAGAAAGGCGAAATAAAAAAGAAAGCGATACAGGCTCTTCTGTCAAACCTTCTGTCAAAGTTTCCCCTTTTACTGAAAAAAATTTGCATTTAATTGAGGTGTTTTCCCTAATTATGGAAGAAACTGGATGTATTAGTACTACTAAAAATGGAATTTATTTTAACAACATTATATCTCCCAATGACATATAAATATTCATATAAGTCATTATAAATATGAATGAATCTGTGAACTCAAGTGAAAGATGTAAACATCTTTTCCTGTAGATAGCTCTTGGATACTAGCTTGGTATGTTGCACGTTAGAATCACCCGGGAACATCCTAATGCCCATTTAGACCAATTAAGTCACACTTAGACCAATTAAGTCACAATATCTGGGA
>PVIY010063227.1:0-10572 GCA_004026745.1 Myrmecophaga tridactyla | reverse complement strand
AAAGCCCTGGAGAAACAAAGTGAGGAATCCCCACAGGAACAGAGGTTGAAAACAATGGCACCTAGGAGCAAGGGACTGGCAGATGCCAATCATGTGACTACCCAACTGACAGAGGTATTCCTGAAACATTGGTCTTCCTTGAATTAAGGTATCTATAACTGGATGCCTTAGTTCAGACATTTTTAAAGGCTTAGAACTGTAAACTTGTAACTTACTAAATCCCCCTATATAAAAGCTGTTCCACTTCTGGTATATTGCATTCTGGCAGCTTGCAAACTAACAGAAATGCAGTCATAGTCATAATCATTTGTTAAATCTTAATTTCTCAGTTATACCTCATCTCTGTTATTGGATCAATCTCTCAATCTTCAAGGATATTTGGGCAATAACCATTTTAACTATTTCATTCTGGAAAATGGAGTTGACCTTGTTGGGCTGAGGGAAGAAACTGGTTGGTGTTCTTGGAAAGACTGGTACCTCTGGGTTTCAGGGCTTATCTGGTCTAGGAACAATATGGTGGCTTTGGTTTCTGAAAAAATAAATGTAGGTAAACTTTTATAAAGTTTCACATAGAACCCAAGTTATTCTTTAAAATTTTCAAGATACTCCTAGGGCTTGGCATACTGTGGTGGTTTCCACAGGAGTCTAAGTACAGGGCTGCCATATGATCCAGCAACTGCATTATTAGATATACACATGGAAAAACTAGAAAGCAGGGATAGGAATAGAGATTTGCACACTGGTGTTAATGGGAACATTACATTTCATTGCCAATGGATGGAGGTGGCTTCAGGGTACATCAACTGATGAATGGAAAGTGCAAAATGTGGTGTATGCCTATGAAGACTACTGAATGGCTGCAGAAGTAAATGAAGTTGTAAGGCATGCAACTAGGAGAATGAACATTGAGGTTATTAAAATGAATGAAATAAGCTAGAAATGAAGGGGCAAATATTGTATGGTCTCAAAAATCTAACTACAATGAGCAAACTGACAATATATTTTGATTAAATTAGATTTGTGGTATGCTTGGAAATAGAGAATTGGGTATTGTCCAATTCTGGTTCTTCTTTTAAAATATCATTTTTAACTATTCCAGGTGTCATAATTCTATATGATTTTTTGTTATTCTATTTTTCTTTATTTTTTGTTTCTTTTTTTGTTGAAATTTTACTATTTTAAGGGTAGTTACATTTGTTAAAATTGATGAAAGATTATTAAAGTAGTACTACAGTAATTGTCCATCATTTATGTAGGTGTATTTCCCCCATATTCCCAACCTATTATTATCATATTTTCCTGAATATCTTTATTTTATTACTAATTTACCCATACACTGGACAAAGGAATTAGACAGCCTTTCTTAAGCGGCTTTGTCAATATGGTGCCAGTTTATTTTCCACATATTCAAACTCATGGAAATTAGAAGTTGTATAATCTGCTCTTTCCTTTCCGATTTTTTCAACATCATTTTTGACAAGGCATGTTTTAAAACAAAGTAGCTTTAGCCTAAACAATAACTGATTTGATAATCATGTAATCCTTAAATCTGTTAAAAGGCAAGATAGCATAACTAACACAAATTTGCCTTATCTCATAAAGGCCTTTTTTATTTTTAACTTTTTTATTATATAGTATAACACATATACAAAGCAAAGAAATAAAAAGGCAAGTTTTCAAAGCTGTCTTCAACAAGTAGTTACAGGACAGATCCCAGAGTTTGTCATGCACTACTATACAATCCTTTCATAATTTTCCTTCTAGCTGCTCCAGAATATAGGAGGCTAGAAGGTTTAAATATTTTTTTATCATCACAGTACTTTTTTTCCTTTTTTTGTGAACAATAGCATATATACAAAAAAGTTATAAATTTCAAAGCACAGAATCACAATTAGTTTTAGAACATCTTTCAGAGTTTGACATGGGTTACAATTTCACAATTTTATGTTTTACTTCTAGCTGTTCTAAAATACTGTCAACTAAGAGATATCAATTTAATGATTCAGCATTCATATTCATTTGTTAAATCCTATCTTCTCTGTATAACTCCACCTTTACCTTTGATATTTCCATCCCTCTCTTTAGGGGTGTTTGAGCTATGGTGATTCTAAATTTTTGACACTGGAAGGGTCTTTCACTAATATGGGGTAGGGAGATGGAACTATCTGATGTTCTGGAGAGGATGGGCTAGGTTTCAGGACTTATCTGGTCCAGGGACACATCTGGAGGTTATAGGTTTCTGGAAATCTACTCTAGTGCATGGAACCCTTGTGGAATCTGATAAATTGCCCTAGGTGTTTCTTAGGATTGGCTGGAATGGTCCTGGTTGGAGGTTGGCAAATTATAATAGGTAGCAAGGTCTAACTGAAGCTTACATAAGAGCAACCTCTAGAGTAGCCCTAGACTCTATTTGAACTCTCCCTTTCAAACTTATACTTTATTAGTTATACTTCTTTCCCCCTTATTGGTCAGGATGGAATTTTGATTCCTTGGTGCCAGGTCTGAATTTAACGCTGGGAGTCATCTCCCATGTTGCCAGGGAGAATTTCTCCCATGGATGTCATGTCCGACATAGATGGGAGGGCAATGATTTCACTTGCAGAATTGGGCTTAGAGAGAGTAAGGCCACATCTGAGTAACAAATGAGGTCCTCCAGAAGTAACTCTTAGGTATGCCTATAAATAGTCTAAGCTTCTCCACTACCTACATAAGCTCCACAAGAGTAAGTCTCATGATCAAAGGCATGGCCTATTGATTTGGCTGTCCCTAAAGTTTGGCATGGTATCAGGGGATTCCCTGATGGTAAGGTTTAATAGTTCCATTTTCTTTCTCCCATCCCTCAGGGGACTTTGTCATTACTTTTTTGTTATCTGCCTAGTAAACTCTAGGATGTATCCAGGTGTTGCAATAACCTATACAGGATTAAAGGACCTCTTTCTTATTCTGTGCTCCCTGTGTTTTAGTTATTCAAATGAACTATTCAGATAGATTGAATTAGATTATGCACTACAGAAAATTTCAGTTCCAGACCAAATAAACCTTTCTTCCATCAGCCTCAAAGAGCATGTGTGGTTCTAAAATATAGACAGTGTCTTCCATACCCCTGTGTTCTGAATTACTTTAACCCCAACCTGTTCTGCTTCATTCTTATCTCTAAATATCTAGGCCTCTGTTTTCTTATCAGCATTTTCTAAAGGTGACCATACCATTCTTGTTCTTTCATTTGTGGCTCATTTTGTCTCACCAAATGTCATATATACTCAGTCACGTTGTTACATGCCTCATGACTTTGTTCTTTTTGTAGCAGCACAACATTCACTCATAAGTGTACACTATTGTTTGCCAATCTACTTCTCCACCAATGGATCCTTCAACCACCTGCATTCATTGGGCTTCATATATAGTGTGCAAAATCCACAATCCATCAACATTTTCAATTTCAGATAATTTCATTGTTCCCAAGAGAAAGAAAACCAATAGACACACCCTCACCAAATTGGAAATCTATAAAATTGGAAATACAGCCAAATATTGCATACTATTCCTTCACAATAAAGAACTCTTATTAACTATGAAAAAAATTAGGTAATGTTAAAATTGAATTTTTTTCTCCTGTCACTGGTCTTTTGGAATTCATTTTACCTTCTAAAATAAAATAAGGAGCTACCAAACTGATTGACCAAACTTGAAAGCAAAGCATTGGTGCTGTTTGCCAAAAATCTCTGATTCTTTCTCTTTTTGGCTACATGTTAAGAGTTCACTTTTATTACTTGGAGGAAATTAGTTTCTCTATTTAATAAAAGGTGAGCTCAAAGAAAGAATGATTAGACACACTCTCACCAAATAGGAAATCTAAACCTCCTCCTCATTCTTGTCCTTCCCCCAATTTTTAACTTTGCTGTTGCTGCAGTAGTGCTGATGGTTTCCTTTTGAACATAGCTCATAACTTGCAATTTTACACCTGTACTCTGGACTTAAACACTCTTTATACAAGAATCATATCTTTGATGTAATTCTTGTGAAAACTAATTCATATTTCTAGTGTTAATCAGTGGGACATGTAGGTCTCTATAACCCCTTTCAATCTTGCTCATCTTCAATATGGTAATATTACTTATAAACCCACTAGAAAACCACCTTCACTCCTATCTATTCCCTTACATTTGAGTTCAACCTCTTTAGCTAACAATTCACACATCTCTAGCTTCTATGTAACTCTAAGTCCCCTATATTCCTTATCATAAGCCTCTGATTATACCTTTATACTCATCATAAAAGTGGAATGATACAGTATCTGTTCTTTTGCAGCTGACTAATTTCAGTCAGCTTTATGTCCTCAAGGCTCATCCATATTGTCATGCACTTCAGGGCATCATTTTGTCTTACTGCTGCAAAATATTTCATCATAGGTATATACCACATTATGCTGATCCACAATTAACATTTGGCATTTGGTTAGTTTCTATCTTCTGGCGATTATGAATAATGCTTCTATGGACATTTGTATGCAAATGTCTGTTTGTATCACTGCCTTCAGCTCTTCTGGGTATATCCCAAGGAGTGCAACTGCTGGGTCACAAGACATCCGATATTCAGTTTCCTAAGGGACTGCCAAACAGTCTTCCGTTGTAGCTGCACCATTATAAATTCCCACCAACAGTGTATAAGTGTCAAAGTTTCTCCACATCCTCTCCAACACTTATAGTTTCTTGTTTAATACCAGCCACCCTTACAGGTGTAGGGTGGTATCTCATTGTAGTCTTGATCTCCATTTCCCTTATTGTCAAAGAAAGTGAGCATCTCTCAATGTGCTTTTGAGCCATCTGTATCTGCTCTTCAGAAAAACGCTTATTCATACTTTTAGCCCATTGTATAATTGGGTTGTTTGTTCTTTTGTTGTTGTTGAGTTGTATGATTTCTTTGTATACACAGGAAAAGAAACCTTTGTCTGAGATGTGATTTCCAAATATTTTCTCCCCATTGAGTTAAATGTCTCTTCACCTTTTTTCTTTTACATGGGCAGGCACCGGGAATCGAACCCAGGTCCTCTGGCATGGCAGGCAAGCATTCTTGCCAGCTGAGCCACCGTGGCCCGCCCTCTTCACCTTTTTGACAAAGTCTTTTGAAGTGCAGAAACATTGATTGTGAAGGGTTCCCATTTCTCTATGTTTTCTTTTGTTGCTTGTGCTGTGGGTGTAAAGTTTAGGAAGCTACCTCCTATTACTAGGTCTTGAAGATGTTTCCCTATATTTTTTTCTAGAAACTTTATGGTGCTAGTTCTTATATTTAGGTGTTTGATCCAGTTTGAGTTAATTTTTGTGTAGTGTGTAAGATAGGGGTCCTCTTTCATTCTCTTGGTTATTGATATCCAGTTCTTCCATGTCCAATTATTGAAAAGACTATTTTGTCCCTATTCAGAGGATTTGGTGGCCTTGGCAAAAATCAGTTGATCATAGATTTGGTGGTCTATTTCTGCACTCTTAATTGTCAATGCTTCTATCTTTGTGCCAGTACCATGCTGTTTTGACCACTGTGCTTTATATCAGACTGTAAAATAAGGGAGTATTCATCCTCCCACTTTGTTCTTCTTTTTTAGGAAACTTTTAGCTATTCAGGGTCTACTTCCCTTCCAGATGAATTTGGTAATTAGCTTTTACAAATCTTCAAAGTAGGTTGTTGTAATTTTGATTGATACTGTGTTGAATCTGTAGATCAATTTGGGTAGAATTGATATCTTAACTATTTTTAACCTTCCTATCCATGAGCAGGGAATGTCTTCCACCTATTTAGACTTCCTTTGATTTCTTTTAGCAATGTTGTGTGGTTTTCTTTATTCAAGTCCTTTACATCACTAGTTAAGTTCATTCCTAAGTTCCTGATTCTTTAGTTGCTATTTTGATTTTTTTTCCTTTATTGACACTTCAGCTAGATCATTGGTTGCGTATAGAAAGGTTACTGAATATTGCACATTAAATTTATATCCTGCCACCTTGCTGAATTTATTAGCTCAAGTAACACTGCTGTAGATTTCTCAGGAACTTCCAAGTATAGTATTGTATCATCTGCAAATAACAAGAGTTTTATTTCTTCCTTTCCAGTTTGGATGCCTTTTATTTCTCTGTCCTTCGTGATTGCTCTAGCTAGAATTTCCAGCACAGTGGTAAATAATAATGGTCAAGGTAGGCATCCTTGTCTTGTTCCTGATCTTAGGGGGGGAAGCTTTCATTCTCTCTCCATTGAGTTTGATGCTGGATATCAGTTTTTCATTTTATCAAATTGAGGTATTTACCTTCGATTCTTATCTTTTGGAATGTTTTTATCAGAAAAGGATGCTGAATTTTGTTGAATGCTTTTCCAACATCAATTGAGATAAACATGTGATTTTTCCCTTTCAAATTGTTAATATGCTGTATTACAATAATTGATTTTCTTGTGTTGAACCATCCTTGCATTCCTGGTATAACCCCCACTTGGTCATGGTGTATAATTCTTTTAATGTATTGTTTGATTCGACTTACTAATATTTTATTGAGAATTTTTGCATCTATATTCAGTAGGGAGATTGGCCTATAGTTTTCCTTTCTTATAGCATCCTTACCCAGTTTTGGTATTAAAATGATATTAGCTTCATAAAATGAGTTAGGTAGAGTTCCTTTGTCTTCAAGTTTTGGGAAAGTGTGACCAGGATTGGTGTTAGTTCTTTTTGGGATGTTTGGTAAAATTCCCATGTGAAGCCATCTGGCCTTGGGCTTTCATTTGTTACAAGAGTTGTGATGACTGATGGAATATCTTTACTTGTGGTTGGTTTGTTAAGATCTTCTATTTCTTCCTGAGTTAGTGTATTTTGCTTGTGTTTTCTCAAGAATTTGTTCATTTCATTTAAGTTGTCTAGTTTGTTGGTGTATTGTTGTTAATAGTATCCTCTTATGATTTCTTTTAGTTCTTCAGGATCTGTGGTAATGCACACTTTCTCATTTCTGATTTTGTTTATTTGCATCCTCTCTCTTTTTTCTTTGTCAGTCTTGCTAGAAGCCCATCAATTTTATTTTATCAAAGAACCAACTTCTGGTTTTATTGATTTTTTCTATTGTTCTTTTGTTCTCCCATTCATTTATCTCTGCTTCAACCTTTGTTATTTCTGTTCTTCTATTTGTTTTGGGGTTAGTTTGCTGTTCTTTCTCAAGTTCCTCCAGGTGTGCTGTTAAGTCCTCAATTTTGCTCTTTCTTCTTGTATAATATAGGCATTAAGGGCAATAAATTTCCTTCTCAGCATAGCCTTTGCCATTCCCATAAGTTCTCATAAATTGTAATCTCATTTTCATTCTTCTCCAGATAGCTACTGATTTCTCTAGCAATTTCTTCTTTGACCCACTGGTTGTTTGAGAGTGTGTTATGTAATCTCCATATATTTGTGATTCTTCTCAATCTTTGGTGATTCTTGAGATTCAGCTACATCCCATTGTGATCAGAGAAAGTGCTTTAAATAATTTCAGTGTTCTTAAATTTGTAAAGATATGTTTTGTGCTGCAGTATATGATCTATCCTGAATAATTTTACATGAGAACTAGAGAAGAATGTATATCCTTGTGCTTTGTTGCACTATGACCTATATGTATGTTAGGTCTAATTCATTTATCAAGTTATTTAACTTCTCTATTTCCTTGTGATTTTCTGTCTGGTTGTCCTGTCTTTAGAGGAGAGTCGTGTATATTGAAATCTCCTACTATTTTTGTTGAAACATCTATTGCTTCCTTCAGTTTTACCAATGTCTATCAGAAGTACTTTGGAGTTGCTTGATTGGGAAAATAAGCATTTATGATTTTTATATCTTCTTGGTGAATTGAATCTTTGATTAGTATAATAGTGTTCTTTTTCTCTTATGCTGTCTTTACATTTAATGACTGTTTTTTCTGATATTAGTACAGCTATTCCTGCTTTCTTTTGGGTTCAGTTCCAAACTGGACTTCTTCAGCTTTACATTTTCTTGATGAAGTAGTCTTCCCACTTCTTTTCCTTAATATTTCCTGAGCCCAGCCCCTAATATTTGAAGGCTTTCTTCTCTGGTTTATCTTAGCCTTTCAGATCTCATTTCATTCTACTTATTGCCTTGATCTATTGTGCTCAAAGTTCATTAAGATAAGAAAAAGAGGGCATGATACAGGAGCTTACCTTTTTTTAAGTGGTCTTATCTTATTCTTTTCTATGGGAATTGGAACAGATATTTTTCCCATTCATTACTTTAAATGGATCTTGGCTGAACATTTTAGACATTAGTATGATCCAGAATAGATTTCCCTACCTCACAGAAGTGTCTCCACCTCCAGAACATTCTGGTGAATCCTAAAGTCCCTGGGAGCTTGCTTCCCTCTATTCCCTGCTTCTGTACTTCATCCATGCTTGAGGATCATATCAGGTGTTACTCATTACCTTTCTTGCACCCATACTTCACTCTTTCGTTTCTCCATCTAACCTTTGACAATTATTATTATCCCTCATTTCAAATCTTATGTAGGAAGGGCGCAACCAACAGCATCTGGTCAAAATCTAAATATTCTCCTTCAATGTCTACAGAGTTTCAAAATTCAGTGAACCTCAGATGGATTTTTACTTGTATGTCTCAAAATTCATTTCGTTTCTGAATTTCCATTTATTAAGAAATCATTGATGAGTTTAATTGGGAAAAATTCCAAGATTCTGTGCACTAAAAAGAACAGAACACCTTTTGAGTTACCAGGCTGCATTCCTATTTATCATTTGAACAACTGGATACAAGACTTTGGAATTCACACAAACGATAGAGAATTCTTGCAACTGTTCGATGCACAGATGATTATATGTAGATTTGAGGAGATTATAGGGGATGATATTCCAAAGTCTTTTCCCAGAAAAACGTTTCTCTGTCTCATAGAAAACATGATGCTATTCTTGAGCCCACAAATACCATGTATGCTTTAGCAGATTCGGGGAAGGTAAGGTCTGCATTGATGCCCAAGTTGTGCCAGCAAGAGCTCTAGAATCTCAGCCAAAGGATGTAACAACTGTACGTCTAATGCTTCTACTTCTTAGTAGGGGGGAATTCAAGGTTTCCTTGTTTACAGCAATTAGCAGTCTTTCTTGCACACACCTCTATGAGAATTGCTAAAGATGATAAGGTTAAAATGGAAATGGAAGGTAGATGTGAACTAAACCTCTGCTTTACAAGTTGCCTATTTTTATGGACACCTTCCTAGAGTGCTTTTAAAATTTTATTTCTTAAAGTTGAGCTCTCCAGTTTCAGAGCAGACCAAGATTGGACAGCTGCACAGCTAACAAAATGACTGCCCTCGGGGTGGAAGGGTAATTTGGTGGGAAGAATCCACCTAACTAAGCAGTAGAACTGGGATCCATTCCCAGCCCATGCCCTTGCCCAAGAAAGCAATACAGATCAGGGAGAGAACAAAAAAACAAAAAACAAGCAAACACACCATTATTTAACCCATGGGACTCCAAGAATGCAGTAGTCACGTGGTAAAATAATGAAAACGTGACTGTGCCATCCAGTACACACATATACACACACACAGGCAAATATATGTGTGACACTGTGCGGCCAGGATGAGACTCTGCCACCTCATCTGGAACAGCAGGCATGCATCTCACAGGGACACACACAGGCATCACTCTCGCTATGATGAGGATGATGGGGAAGAGCCAATGGGAGGTGGGGTTGTCTGTCCAAAAGTGCTGGGAATGGGGAAGCACCCAGAGGAAATGACAGAGATGTGAATGATTGGCAGGACTACTTCTCTTCTGTGAACACAGGTCAGTACGGAAAACATCACAGTGGCTGAAGAGGAGAGTGACTCAGAAGGCGTTAGAGGGACGTCAAGAGGCCCCTACCTGGGAGCACAGCAACTCCTCACAGGAAGGAGGGCTGGCAAAACTCTACCGTGGGGATTTATTGTGTGGGGAAGGAGCACTGGGTGAGTGAATCTGCATGCATCTGCACAAAATAAACAAGTCAAAATAACACTCACCCAGGAGAAAAAAGGTGGAGTTCTTATCTCTCTCATGGAGAAGTGGTGTCAGTGCTTCCCGCCAGCACTGTGCCATTTGACTCCATCTTTGTTCTATTAGACTCCATGAGTCATTTCTTGGTGCTTGTGGGCCCGGAGACTCCAGCCTTCACATGCGCTCTCCAGACCTGCAACAGAATACAGGAATGGCTGTGAACAGGCTGCATCCTCCCTTTCTGATCTTCTGCAGAAATCCAGCCCAGCCCATCCACTCAAAACCTGGTCTTCAGACCCCACCCCAGGGTGTCAGGGAGCCAGACAGACGTTGGCCCCTTCAACTTGGCCTATTGATGCCAGTGAATTCCAGCTGTGAGGGGCAAGGAAGAGGGAGCCGCCTCAGAAAAAGAGTGGCTTTCAAATCACCAAAACGCTCCTGGTCTAGCACAGGAGGAGCCCGTGTGACTGGTCCAGAGGTGCGTTCCCTGGGTCCAAGGCCCCTTCCTGACTGATGGTGGCTTTGGACAGGGTTGGAGTGGGGGTTCTGGACCCGACTCTACGAGGCAACATTCAGTCCCCT
>PVIY010063226.1:0-10573 GCA_004026745.1 Myrmecophaga tridactyla | reverse complement strand
TTTTTCTCTATTATCGTTTTATTTCTTTTTCTGATGTCTTTTTATTTCTTTTTCTAAATCAATGCAAATGTTCTAAGAAATGATGAATATGCAACTATGTGATAATATTAAGAATTACTGATTGTATATGTAGAATGGAATGATATATTAATGTTCTTTTGTTAAGTTTTTTAATTAATAAAAAAGTTTAAAAAAAAAAGAGTTGCATCCTGAAAATGTTAAAGCTCTATTAAAGTAATATCCTAAAGAAATAGCGAGATTATCATGTGTGTGGATAAGACAACATCAGAGAGCTATCATTTCTCTCAAAATCTGATCCTGATTCAATGCAATTCCAATTAAAAAAAAAAAGATGAACTGTTCAGTAAATGGCTCAGGAACAACTTTTAGGCACACTGGAGGAAAAATGAAGTTGGATACCTACTTTACACCATGCAATTATGTATGTATGTGTGTGTATGCATATATATAAAAGGCACAAGTATAAAAGAAAAAAAAAGTTAACACTTCAGAAGAAAATATATGGTAATATCTCCATGACCTAGAGGTAAAGAAAGACTTCTTAAAGACAACAAAAATAGTGCTTACCATTCAGGTATACAAATTCAAATACATTAAAGTTAAGTAGTTGTTTTTCAAAAGACATGAGAAATACGGTAAAAAAGCAGGCCACAAATTACTAAAAAAAAAAAAAAAGCAACATACATATAACCAGGTAAGGATTAGTATTGAGAATATATATTTTAAATCCCTCAAATAAGTACTGAAAAGAAAAATGGGCAAAAGACCTAACAAGCAGTAAACATTGAAATAAATAAACTTATGAAAAGATGATGAATTCATTAAAATTTCAGGAAAATTCAAGGTAAAAGCACAGAAAGATAGTATTTCACACTTATCAGATTGGCAATTTTTTGCTAAAGACTAGAACAAGTACTTGCATGTGCATCACTGGGAAAGCAAGGTTAACTGGTACAACTACTTAAGAAAATAGTATGGCATTATGATATAAAGCCAGTCATGGACTTCTGATTGGGACAAATAAAGGATTGGGGAAAAAAAAAAAAAAGCCAGTCATGTGCATATATCAATAATTTCACTTTCAGATACATACCTTAGATAAAATCTTGTACATGTGCACCAGAAGAGATACACAACAATATTTAGAATAGGGACAATACTCAAATGTAGTGTCCCTCCTTTCTATATGTATTAAAGTCAGCTTTTCAAGAATTGACTTACCACTAACCAAAAGAAAGATCAATATAATTTTACTTATATATAAATCTCCCTGTGGGGAAATAAAACTTCCCTGGATTACTCAGTGCTCCTGCAAAAAGCCCTAAGACTCCTGACACCTGAGAAAATTTGTATGATAAAGATAGGGAATGCTTGCTTTCATTTCCTTCAAAAAAATTTTTTTTAACTCTCCATAGTATAAGAATCTATCTAGTTAATTGCTCTGATCCAAAGGATACTACCACTTCATTTATCTTCCTGAGAGGGCCAAGTGGGTACAGCAAGAGGAAAAAGCATTGGGTAGGAACACATAAAATATAATGGACTAATTGTTGGAGACTTAAATGTTAGTTGGCTTGAGTGATTAAAAACCCAGTCTTAAATGGACCCCACACTTTCATGAGCTTGATCTACAAAATCCTCACCAGGTTCCCATTATGAAAATCAGAGAAAAATCTCCTATTTCTGGCAGAGGAGGAGAAAAGTACCCATTTTGAAATATGTTCAATGCATTCTGTTCTTCTTAACAAAGGCTTGTCTTCACAGGAAAATATTCTACCAGAGCCAAAGCAAAGTGGGTGAATATTACTAGAACCTAGCCAACATTAAGTACCCAACCCCAACCCTCTCCAGCCTTCCTGTCTCAACTAACAGGTGAGAGGGTGGCTGCCGTGGCTCAGCAGGCAGAGCTCTGACCTGCCGTGCTGGAGGTCTGGAGTTCGATCCCTGGTGCCTCCTGCCCATATGCAAATTTAATAAAAAAAAAAAAAAAACAACTTCAACCAACAGGTGAGAGAAAGAGAAAGAGAGAGAAGTAGCTAATACCAGATGACCCAGTAATTCTATCCCTAGGTAAATACATAAAATAACTGAAAAAAAGAAAACCAAATAAATATTTGTACATCAATGTTCATAGCACTATTAATCACAATAGCCAAAGGATGGAAACATCCCAAGTGTCCATCAACAGATGAATAAATTTAAAAAATGTGGTACATACACACAATGGAATATTATTCAATGATAAAAAGGAATGGCATTCTAATATCTGCTATGACATGAACAAACCTTGAAAACAATAAGCTAAGAGAAGCCAGACACAAAAGAACAAATACTGTATGACTCCACTGATATGAAATATCTAGATAAGGCAAATTCAGAGACAGTAAGTGGATTACAGGTTAGCAGGGACTAGGGGAATGAATGAATAGTTCGTTATTACTTAATGGGTATACATTTCTGTTTAGGATGATGAAAAAGTTTTGGTAATAGGTGGTGATAATGGCTGCATACATTGTGAATGTAATTAATGGCACTCTTAAATGGCACATTTTATATCATATATATTATATATTGCATAGTATATATATTATGTATATATTAGTTATGACAATTTTTTAAAAAGCTGAGAAGCACCTGTGAAGTTCAGTCTAAAGGCACAGGCCAAAAGCAGACTGAGACTGATATACAGCAGTATCCTCCCTACATATCTTACCACCACATCAATAGGTCTCCTGTACAAAAACAAATAAAGGTGTGACAGATAAAAAGAACTGCAAGACTCAGACCCTATTTAAAGTGAATCTAAGAAACCCAAAGACAACAGGGGAGACAGAAACAAAGACACCAGAGGAAATTTAGCCTCTAATACCTACAGCCACAGCAAACAATAAACACAACCTAGCACCTAGACAGATAAATATAAAACTTCATTCACATCAAAGGTCTATTTACCTCAGCTCCTTTACCCAATATATAACGTCTGAATTTCAACAAGAAATTACAAGGTATACCAAAAACCGTCTGAAGAGAGGGGACAAGCCTCAGATTCAGATAAGGTAAAGATTTTGGAAATATCAGGAACTTAAAATAACTATGATTAATAAGAGCTTGTGGTAGATTGAATTATGAAATCCATAAAAAAAACAAAAGTACTTTATCATAAACCCATTCCCAAAGGTGTGAATCCTTTGTAAATAAGATCATTTGAAGATATTTTTAGTTGAGATGTAGCCAATTAATTCAGGATGGGTCTTAATCCTATTACTGGAGGACTTAGAACAGAGAAAGAAAGCTACAAGGAGGAGCCAAAAGCTAGAAGTCAGTGGAACCTAGAAGAAAAAGGAGAGGAAATAGCCATGTGACAGGAAAGCAAAGGAACACAGGAAAGCCAGCCAATCAGAACACTACTGACCCTGGGAGGAAGCAAGCCTTCTAGCTTCTAAAATGTGAGCCGAAATCACCAGGAACAGTACAGAACAGCTCCTGGGGCCACGTCAGTGAACGGACACACAGCGTACCCCAGTCTGGACCAGCTGCGAGCCCCGCTAGAACCATGAGTTCCCCAAGCCATGGCTGCTGGCACCCCTCCCCCACAGGCTGCTTCCCAGAGGGGAAAGGAAACAGACTTTACCAGCAGCAGGAACTGAGCACAACTAAGCTTCAAGTGTGGAATTAATTCATAAATTCTGACTTCAAAAAATGTAGGCCCCCAGCTCAGGTGAACCGGGTCGAAGCGGAGGTTGCTGATTTTTGCCCCGGCACCAAGGGGACAGGGCTGACAGAAAAAGGAAAAAAAACAAAACAAAACAAACAAAAAAAACAGAGGTTTTTGTGGCTGTGTTTCTACGGAGGCTTGGCTGCCCCTGGACACAGTGGCAGGGCTTCTCAGGCTGCAACTGCCCCAGGCATAAGCTTGTCTGAAAGCTTCTCTGGAGCCTGTGCCCTCCCCAAGGGAGGGGTGAGATGCAACTCAGGTGGAATCCCTCCCTCAAGGAATTCAGACACCAGGGCTTGGTAATTTGAAGCCATTAAAACCAGCCTACAACCTCTCCTCTGTCTCCACCACACCTCCAGCAGGGAGAGTCTGCCAAAGTTAAAGGTACCACATCACCTTATGCTGGTGAGACCTGCAGGCAGACAAGTGCCACATACTGGGCAAGATAAGAAAAATAGAGTCCAGAGACCACAGGAAAGTCTTTCAACCTGCTGGGTCTCACCCTCAGGGAAAACTGACGCAGGTGACTCTTTCCTCCTGACAGGAGGCCAGTTTGGTCTGGGAAAATCCAGCTGGGGTCTATAATACCTAAGTAGACCCTCCTAAGGGTGGAAGGAAACCATACAGGCAGGGCAAGAAGCAAGAAAACAAAAACTGAAAAATTCTCCTCTGTTAAACAAAACCTGAGCTAGAGGTCCAGAAAAAGCTGAACTGAATGTCAAAGAACAGACAGACAACAAATTCATCCAGCAAGAAAACCCTAGGTGAAAGAAGTGAAAACAATCTCCAGAATAAACTAATTAAGGTAATTAAATGCCTAGACACCAGCAAAAAATAACAAATCACATTAGGAAAATTGAAGATATGGCCCAGTCAAAGGAACAAACCAACAATTCAAATGAGATACAGGAGCTGAAACAATTAATTCAGAATATACGAACAGACATGGAAAACCTCATCAAAAACCAAATCAGTGAATTGAGGGAGGATATAAAGAAGGCAAGGAATGAATAAAAAGAAGAAATCGAAAGTTTGAAAAAAATCACAACTTATGGGAATGAAAGGCATGGTAGAAGAGATGAAAAAAACAATGGAAACCTACAATGTTAGATTTCGAGAGGCAGAAGATAGGATTAGTGAACAGAAGGATGGAACATCTGAAATCTGACAAGCAAAAGAAAATATAGGGGAAAAAATGGGAAAATATGAGCAGGGACTGAGGGAAATGAATGACAATATGAAACCCACAAATATACGTGTTGTGGGTGTCCCAGAAGGAGAAGAGAAGGGAAAAGGAGGAGAAAAACTAATGGAGGAAATTATCCCAACTCTTATGAAAGACTTAAAATTACAGATCCAAGAAGTGCAGCGTACCCCAAAGAGAACAGATCCAAATAGATGTACTCTAAGACACTTACTAATCAGAATGTCAGAGGTCGAAGAGAGAGAGAATCTTGAAAGCAGCAAGAGAAAAGCAAATCCATCACCTACAAGGGAAGTCAAAAATGTGAGCCAATAAATTCCCATTGTTTAAGCCAACCCATTGGTGGTACTGGTCACAGCAACCAGAATACTAAGACAGGGATCTAATGGAAAAAGTAGAGAACATATGAGAACAGATAAGTAATGTAAGCAGAGATGAAAATTGTAAGAAAGAGAATTGAAAGTACTAGTAATAAAAAACATTGTAACAGAAATTACAGGGAGGAATTCCTTTGACGGGATCAACAGCAGACTAGACAAGGCCAAGGAAATAATCAGTGATCTTGAAGACACATCAACAGAAACTTACAAAACTGAAATGCAAATAGAAAAAGGAAATAAAAAGATGAGACAGGACACTCAAGAACTGTGAGACAATTATGAAAGCTGTAACATTCATATAATGTGAATATCAGAAGGAAAAAAGAAAGTAACAGAAGGAATATGTGAAATACTAATGGTTGAGAATTTTCCAGCCTTCACAAAAAACATCAACTTAAAGGTCCATGAACACTCATCTAACAATAATTGACAGATCCAGCAGGCAGAAAACTAGTAACAATATAGCTAAACTGAACAGTTTACTGGATCTAACTGACATTTATTTAATACTTCACCCAACAGCAGAATACATGCTTCTCAAGCTCAGATGGAAAATACACCAAGAGGCCACAACCTGAGCCATAAACATATCTTAATGAGTTTAAAAGAACAGAAAGCATACAAACTATGCTCTCAGAACATAACAGAATTAAACTAGAAATCAGTAACAGAAAGAGGGCTACACATTGAAGAAAGAAGGAAAGAAATGGGAACTCCTCAAAATTAAACACTTTTGCGCATCAAAGAATTTTGTCAAGAAAGTAAAAACACAGCCTACACAATGGGAGACAATATTTGGAAACAACATATCAGATAAAGGTCTAGTATCCAGAATTTATAAAGAGATTGTTCAACTCAACAACAAAAGGACAGACAATCCAATTACAAAATGGGCAAAAGACTTGAACAGACACTTCTCAGAAGAGGAAATACAAATGGCCAAAAGGCGCATGAAGAGATCCTCAACTTCCCTGGCTATTAGAGAAATGCAAATCAAAACCACAATGAGATAGCATCTCACACCCACCAGAATGGCCATTATCAATAAAACACAAAATGACAAGGGCTGGAGAGGGTGTGGAGAAAGAGGCACCCTTATCCACTGTTGCAGGGAATGTCAAATGTTGCAACCACTGTGGAAGGCAGTTTGGCGGTTCCTCAAAAAGGTAAATATAGAAATGCCACATGACCAGGCAATACCATTGCTAGGTATCTACTCAGAGGACATGAGGGCAAGGACACAAACAGACATTTGCACTCCAACGTTTATAGCAGCATTATTTACAATTGTAAAGAGATGGAAACAGCCAAAATGTCCATCAACAGACGAGTGGCTAAACAAACTGTGGTATATACATATGATGGAATATTATGCAGCTGTAAGACAGAATAAAGTAATGAAGTATGTAACAACATGGATGGACCTTAAGGACGTTATGCTGAGTGAGATTAGCCAGAAACGAAAGGACAAATATTGTATGGTCTCACTGATATGAACTGACATTAGTGAATAAACTTGGAGAATTTCACTGGTAACAGAGACTATCAGGAGATAGAAACAGGGTAAGATATTGGGTAATTGGAGCTGAAGTAATACAGACTGTCCAACAGGACTGAATGTAAAAACTCAGAAATGGACAGCACAATAGTACCTAACTGTAATGCAATAATGTTAGAACACTGAATGAAGCTGCATGTGAGAATGATAGAGGGAGGAGGGCTGGGGACATAAATGAAATCAGAAAGAAAGACAGACAATAAAGATTGAGATGGTATAATCTAGGAATGCCCAGAGTGCATAATGATAGTGACTAAATGTATAAATTTTAAAAATGTTTTTGCATGAGGAAGAACAAAGGAAAGTCATTACTGCACGGTGGTGAAAATAGATGGTAATTAATATTTTAAATTTTCAACTTATGTGTGAGACTAAAGCAAAAAATGTTTATTTGGTACAAATTTATATTTTGACTAGTGCATTTCCTAATATAACTTACATAGACAGCTTAATCGAATGACATAAGTACATGGAACCTTGAGTAAGACATGAGATTTTGTTTGTTTGTCCAGAGGGATGCCCAATAAATCCCAAAGTGATTTGATCAGTGAATAAAAATATATTTGCAAAGTCCCCTTCAGGAATAGTGAGAACAGGGTAAAATTCAACTTCCCCAAGTTGAATTCTTGATATTCTCACAAGCAGTGTGAACAACCAAAGCTACAGGCTGAGCCCCCAGTCTTGGGGTTTGTTCATACAAAACTTAACCCCGCAAAGGAAAGGTCAAGCATACTTAAAATTAGCCCTAAGAGTCACCGCCAAGAGAACCTCTTATGTTGCTCAGACGTGGCCTCTCTCTCCAGCCAACACAACAAGCAAACTCACCATCCTCCCCCTGTCTACGTGGGACATGACTCCAAGGGGTGTGGACCTTTCTGGCAACATGGGCCAGAAATCCTAGAATGAGCTGAGACTCAGCATCAAGGGATTGAGAAAAACCCTAGAATGAGCTGAAACTCAGCATCAAGGGATTGAGAAAACCTTCTTGATGAAAAGGGGGAAGAGTGAAATGAGACAAAGTGTCAATGGCTGAGAGATTCCAAACAGAGTGGAGAGGTTATCCTGGGGGTTAGTCTTGTGCATTAAGTAGATATCACCTTGTTATTCAAGATGTAACAGAGAGGCTAGAGGGAACTGCCTGAAAATGTAGAGCTGTGTTCCAGTAGCCATGTTTCTTAAAGATGATTGTATAATGATATAGCTTTCACAATGTGACTGTGTGATTGTGAAAACCTTGTGTCTTATGCTTTTATCTACCTTGTCAACAGACAAGTAGAACATATGGAATAAAAATAAATAATAGGGGAAACAATGTCAAAATAAATTTAGAGTCAAATGCTAGTGATCAGTTAAAGGGAGGGGTAAAGGGTATGGTATGTATAATTTTTTTTTTCTGATTTCATTTTATTTCTTTTTCTGAATAGATGCAAATGTTCCAAGAAATGATCATGATGATGAAAATGCAACTATGTGATGACATTGTGAATTACTGGTTATATATGTAGAACGGAATGATCAAAATAGGAATGTTTGCATTGAATTGGTGTTTTTTTGTATTTAAAAAAATAAAATTAAATTAAAAAATGGAAGAAAAAAAAGAAAGAAAGAGGGCTACAAAAATACCAAAATAGGTGGAAGCTAAATAACACAGCTCCAAATAACACTTGGGTCAAAGAAGAAATCTCAGGAAAAATTTTATAAATACTTTGAAATAAATGTGGACTACAGGAAAAGCAGTAATTAAAGGGAAATTTATAGCACTGAATGCATATATTAGAAAAGATCTAAAATCTATAGTCAAAACTACTACCTTAGGAAATTTGAAATGGAGCAAATTAAATCCAAAGCCAGCAGAAAATTTATGAAAACTAAAGCGGAAATTAAAGAAACAAAACAGAAAATTATGGAGAGGGCTCCAGGTAGATGGCCGAATAGGATAGTTCAAGTTCAGCCCTGCTTCATGGAAAAGTTAGAGAAGGGATGGGCTGGCAACTGAAATAGTGATTCATGAGTGCAAATGACCTGTGAGAGCCTTCTGTACCACAAGGGGCGGCCCTGGTTGCAGAGGTTGAGGAACTGAGGCATAAAGCCCCACAGGAGTGCACAGATGGGAAGATGGGACCTAGGAAGAAGTCAGGCTGCATTCCTTGAACACACTACCCTCACCAGCATAGCCCCATGACCCGCAACTCACACCACACCCCACGCATCCAAACCCCATCATCCACCTCCATTCCCTGTGCTCCAAGTACCCCTGTCCCACCCTTCAAATGTTCGCGTTTGTATGTTGCTATGTTTAAAAAAAGTAAAAATAAATTTTTTTTTAAAAAGATTAAAAGAAAGATAAAGGACACCCAGAAAAAGTACAGAGTGCTCAGCAAAGCCATGGAGAAACTAAGAGAGGACCCACAGAAGCTCAGAGAGGGAGCCACTGGAACCAGAAGCTGAAAGCAATGAAACCCAGGGGCAAAGGACCAGGAGTCGCTGCTCCCAGATACCAGCAGCCTGTCTTTAGAGTCCAGGTATTGTGCTGTTGATGCCTTGAGTGGGACATTTTCATGGCCTAACAATTGTAATTTGTAGGTTAATAAATCTCCATTGTAAGAGCCAAAAAAAAATAAGCCCAAATGGTTTCAATGACAAATTCTACCAAACATTTAAGCAAGAAATTAAAACAATTCTCTAGTCTCTACCAGAAAACAGAAGCAGGAGGAACTCTTCCTAACTCATTCTATGTGGCCAGCTATTCTCTGTAACATGAGAAAAAACATTACTAGAAAGGAAATTTTCAGAACACTATCTCTCAACAAGATGCAATACCCTCAACAAAATATTAGCAAATCAAATCCAACAATATATTAAAAATAATTATATACCATGACCAATTGGGATTTATTCCAAGTACGTAAGACTGAGTCAACATTTGCAAATCAAAGTACATTATCATATCAATTGGCTAAAAAAGAAAAATCATTGTTCTAGATTTTTAGATGCACATTTTCTATCTGTGATCTCAATACTTTGATTCTGGGAAGATCCAGTACCCCATGAACCTAATAAAATATTTGCTAAGGTGAAGAAAACAAGGTGGTATCCTTCCTATATCAATTCTATTAGAAAAAAAAACATATATTGTAAATTTTTTTATAAACCCCTCACCATCCAAACTCTCAATACTCACTTGGAAACTCGAGAACCAAATAAATTTGGCTAACTCAAAATCTTTCCATATCAAAACCTACTACCTAAACTTCCATTTTCTCAACTCAGGAAATGAAGATTTTGATCATGAGGAATACTTGCATTATAGACAGGCTTTGAGAGGAAAACAAGAAATGTAAATACAAATATAAAGTATATTCATGTGTACTGTTTGTGTCTGTATATATACACACAAGTTCTAGTCTATAGGTCAACAAGTTATTGCTCAGTGTCCACCAATTCATATATTATCTGACTAATCCACCTACAAACAAGGGACTGACTTAGCACATACTAATATATGCATATAGTGAAATTCTAAGCAGCCATTTAAAATGAAGCTGTATGTTCTGAAAATAACTTATAAATCTCCATTTGACTACCTAGAAATTGAGGTTGAACACAGAGGAGTAAAAAATCAACTATTGAGGGTGGGCCATGGTGGCTCAGCAGGCAGAGTTCTTGCCTGTAATGCCAGAGACCCAGGTTCAATT
>PVIY010063225.1:0-10588 GCA_004026745.1 Myrmecophaga tridactyla | reverse complement strand
TCACCTGGGGGCCTCTCACCTGGGGGCCTCTCACCTGGGGGTCTTTCACCTAGGGGGCTTGCTGAAGCCCATCTGCTGGGCCATCCCTGGAATTTCTGATTCTCTGGGTCTGGGGGTGCCTGTGAACTCACATTTCTAATAAGGTTCCCAGTGCCGCTGGCGTCGCTGGTCTGGGGCCGAGTGAGAGAATGTCTGCTCACATCAGTACCTTTCGGGCCCTGCCCCCTGGAAGGGCTCCATCGGTGTGGCGTCCTGTAGATGACAGGGAGGGATGAAGTTTCCCCGGATGTCTCTGCAACATCGCCTTCTGGAAGGACGCGGCCTGCTCCCCAGCACGTGCCCACAGGGCGCACCCTGGGGCCAGGCTCCCTCGCTTCCCCTCCTACCTCATCTCTCTGCACCCCAAATGTGGCGCTGACCCGGCCCTGACTTCCGCCGACACCCACCTTTTCCCCAGGGCCGGGCTTGACCTAAAGTGTCCCTTGGCCTCTGCGACCCACACATAGCAGGGAACTGAAAACACAGTGCTGCTTTTCCGAGTGCCCTGCTGGACTCAGGTGGGTTCTTTGTAACTGTCTGGGAGGCAGGGAGGGTCCTTCCACCACTGTGGCTCAAGAGCCTTAGCTGGCTCCCAGTTACCCCAGGGTAAAGCCACAAACTCCACTGTGTGGCAGCCAGAGCGATTCCAGCTCAGGCTGCAGCATCTCTCTGGAAACTTGTCTCCCCGGCCCCCCCCTGGAAAGTGCCCTCCCCAGCCAGACTGACCTACTGTCCATTCCCTAAACATCGCCAGGCTTTTCCCACCCTCAGACCTTCGGCCCCGCTGATCCCACAGCCGGGAAGCCCTCCCCCTTCCCCTGCTCACCCCTCCCCCTGTTCCCCCCCCAACCCTCTCTCTTTATATTCGTTGTTCTGTCTGTTTAGCCCCAGGTGCACAGTTATCACTGCTGGTATTTGCTGAGCATTTTCTCCAGGCCGGGAAGTTGATCTATGTAGCATCTCATTTAATCCCCACAACAAACAAATGAGTGAAGAACAGCTTTGACAGATGCGAAACTGAGGTCAGGAGACGCGAGGGCTTGCCTAAGGCCACACCTGCGAAGGGCCACGTTTAGGGATCCAGTCCGGGCTGCTTGCGGAGCCCACGGGGCCGTGCTCGTTGCAGCGCGTGCACAAGGGCGAGACAGCTGGAAACAAGCGAGAGTGTCACGAGGCGGGGAGGAGGCACATGCGCGTGCCATACCCATAAGACAGAACACTGTGTAGCAGCTACGGTAAAGACGCGGTTCGGCATGTAGCAACTTGGCTGTGTTTTGAAAACATAACGCTGATGAGAAAAATAACTTGCAGAGTGTTATACATCACATGTAAGTTAAAAAACCCAGTGAGCAATATAATGTATTGTTTATGGGTACAGATACGGAGTAAAAAGATAAAAACACAGACTGGGTACAAACCAATTTCACGATAGCCTTGGCTTCCAGGAGAAGGGAGAGGAGAAGAAAGATATACAGGGGACTCTTGAATTTTATCTGTGGTATTTTCCTTCTCTTATATATATTTTTAAGATCTTAGCATATGACAAAATGGTAGTATGTATTAGTTCTAGGTGACAGGAAAATAGGTTTTCGGTATATCATCCTTTGTTTTTTCTCTTATTTTAAAAAATGACTCAAGAAGCCCTAAGCAATGAAAAGACGATCGTACCCACTCCATTTGTAACTCAAAATAAAAACAGTATTAAATTATAAAAAAATACTTGTGCATCTATTGAAAGTCAAATAGAGTCTTCCTTAGATTTTCTGAGTGCAGAGTCTGAAGAAGTTTACGCAAGCTGCGCTCCTCTCCTGTTTCAGGGCCTCTTCTCCACCGGTTCCCTGAGCCTCTGCTGGGTCTGCCTTCTGAGCGGGCAGTCCTGGGGAGGGCAAGCCGAGGCGGACAAAGGGAAGGCTGCACACATGCGCGTGCCAATTCTGAGAAGGGCAATCAGTCCTCTGATTGTCTTCTGTTTCAGAGAGCACAGGTGTACATGAGCAAAATGGCTCACACATCAAGTGCAATTTTCACTCTCTCACTTGTTAGTTAATTAACTAATTAATCAATTATTTCAACAGCCACGAGTGAGCACGTTTCTTGTGGTAGCCATCAAGCTTGGCTGGTTGGGGTTAGCAGGAAAGAAAGACTTCTTCAAAGGGCATGCCAGAAAACAAGGTTATAGAATGGCCATCCTTGGGGCTTGTAAATAAATAGGATTTCTCCATGCCATCATTTTATTATGACAATTTAAAAACATACAGAAGGGTTGAAACTTTTACCCACGGCTTAGAGTCTACCATTCATATTTTATTCTACTTGCTATATCCCATGGTCTGTCCATCTGTCCATCCCTCAATCCACCCAGCAGTCCATCGTGTGTGCCTGATGCATTTCAAAGTGAATCGAGGCGTCGGTATACTTCCCCCTAAATACTTTAGCGACACTGTCATTAAGCTAACATTTGATACGTGTTTTCATTGCTTTCTTTGAGGCGGTATTTCTGTTCAGTGACATGCACAGAATTTAGGTGTACAGTCTCTGGGTTTTGACAAACGCAAACAGCTGTGGTGCACCCCAAACCATCAAGACTCAGAGTGTTGCGTTCACCCCAGAAGCCTCCCTGATGCCCCTTCTTGGTCCGTCTCTACCTGCACCCCGCACCCACCACCAGAGGAAAGTGTGCTGTTCTTTCACCAGGGAGTAGTTTTGCCTGCTCGGCCACTTCCTATGAATGGAGTCATCAACATGTGTTTAGCAAAAATGCTCCTGAGGGCCATCATGCTGTTGGAGACATGAGTAGTTTGTTGCTTTTAGCTGCTGAGTAGTATTCCACCCTGCGTCCACATCTCTTCTCTTTTCGGAGCCCTGGGCTGTTTCCAGTCTGGCCTGTTGTGAATGGAGCTGGGGGGAACCCTCTTGTACAGATCTTCCTGTGAATACGCACATTGATTTCTCTTGGGCCACTCTCTGGGAGTGGACTTTCTGAGGTTTATGATAAGTTTGTGTTTAACTGGATGAGACACCACCAAGCTCTTTTCAAAGGTGTTGTGCCAGTTTACACGCTAGCACTCGTTTTGATTGCTCTCACTAGCACAGACATACTGCCATGATCTTCAAAACAGGTCCTGTAGTGCTGTTGTCCTGCAGGCGGGGAGAAGGACGCTCAGCTGCTGGTGGCAGAGCTGGGTTCTGTCTGTCTCCATGCTGGTGGGGTTCCCATGATGGCCTGCCGCTGTGGGCGTTTCTCACAGAGGCAGGGCTGGTGCGGGCAGGCAGGGTAGGTGGCTGACCTCCTAGTGTCCCCAGTCCTGCCCCTCTTAGGGCCCCTGCTCTCCCTGACCCTGTGAAAGCCAGGTCCAGATGGGTGTTCGGTCTCTGTGGCAGAGCTGGGCCCCTGGGCAGGTCTTATCCAGGCTGGGGCTGCAGTGATCTGAATGGACAGATGCCCAACACCTTTGGCTCACATCTCCCACTGAAATGATTTAATCGGAGCCCTGCTTGCTGAGTGCTCAAAACATGGGGTGTGGAGAGAGCTCCGGGCCCTGGGTGTGCAGGTGCTCTGGGTGTGCACATACTCTGGGTGTGCACATAGTCTGTGCATCATATTCTAAGTGTGAATGTGCTCTGAGTGTGCATGTACTTTGGGTATGCACATGCTCTGAGTGTGCATGTACTCTGGGTGTGGACGTATTCTGGGTGTGCATATACTCTGGGTGTGCATGCATTCTGAGTGTGCACGTACTCTGGGTGTGCACATATCCTGAGTGTGCACGTACTCTGAGTATGCATGTACTCCGGGTGTACATGTACCGAGTGTGCACATACTCCGGGTGTGCATGTACTCTGAGTGTGCATATACTCTGAGTGTGCATGTACTCTGGGTGTGCATGTACTCTGTGCACGTATTCCGGGTGTGCATGTACTCTGAGTGTGCGTATACTCTGGGTGTGCACGTACTCCGGGTGTGCACGTACTCCGGGTGTGCATGTACTCTGAGTGTGCATATACTCTGGGTGTGCATGTACTCCGGGTGTGCATGTACTCTGAGTGTGCACATACCCTGAGTGTGCATGTACTCTGAGTGTGCATATACTCCGAGTGTGCATGTACTCCGGGTGTGCATGTACTCCGAGTATGCATATACTCTGACTGTGCATGTATTCTGGGTGTGCTAAGCAGGAGGCCGTGGTGGTCAGCCAGCCCACAGACTGGCAGGGGCCTCGGATGGAGACCCAGGCAGGCCCCTTCTGCAGGGTGGGGAAGTACAGTACACGGGACGCACACAGTTTCTGGCTTGGGGCCTTACAGTTCCGTGGGCAGGACCATCGGCGTATATGGAAGCAAAGGGATTGCTTTGGTATGTCAGAGAACAATTAGCCCTGAGAAGGAGCTACCCAGTGGTGGGATACGAAGCGCTGGGATGAGGAGGCAACTCTGGTGTGTGTTTGGGGCAGGATGGGCTGTGGGAGGGACTGTTCCCCTCAGACCTGAAGGAGCTCGGGCTGCCTGGAGCTCTGAAGGCAGACATCCAGGCCCATGGCACCGCCTCCGAGGCGGGGACAGGGTAGGTGTGCATGGGAGGGGAAGAAGAGGTGGGGTGGGTTGAGAGAAGGAGTGGGGTGAGCAAGGGGGAGAAGAGTGGAGGGGCTGGCGGGGCGTGGACCAGGCAGGGCTTTGCAGACCGCAGGACCGGCATCCGCTTCAATCCTCACGAAATGGGAAGCCCTGGAGGGTTTTCCTTTCTAAGCAGGATGTGATCTAACCTGCATCGTAAGTGATGGGGGCAGTAGGTGTGCTGCAGGAGGCTCAGGGCCGGCGGGACCCCAGCCCTCCAGGCTTGGCACCCAGAGAAGGCTCCCTGGGAACGGGCGCCTGAGCTGGGACCTGAAGGGGCGGGCGGTGCGGATCCATGTGGGGAGGCTGTGCTGGGCGGATGGCTGTGGGAGCAAGCCCTGAATGGAGCAAACCTTTAAGGAGCAGAAGGGCGCTCACGCTGGCAGGGAAGCGGGTAGGGCCGGTCCTGCAAACTCTAAGGGCTTTGGGGTCCCATGGGGACAGCTGTGGGGTCTTGGGGGACTCACTTGTGGTTGCGCTTCTCTCTGTCCTGCTGCACTCAGCGTCGTGCTTGGCTGCGTAAATGTAGGAGCAACGAATGAATGAGTGAGTGAATGAGGAGAGCTCGTGCTGGGACCTGCGTGGCTGTGGGGCTCTTTGAAGGTGAGGGGAGATAGGGAGTGCATGGGGCCCTGAGAGGGGTGACAGGCTTAGACGGGCACAGAGCTCGTCACCTCTGGCCCAGAAATCCAGGCCGCCTGACCGGAAGAAGGGGCAGTGGCTCTGGCCCTGGCTGGTCAGTGAGGAAGGCCTGGCCCCGCCTCGGAGGCGCCGAGGTGCCTGGTGGCAGAAGGGAATTCCGGCTCAGGAATGCCACTTGCTAAAATATATTTGTTTATTCAGAGATTTAATTAACATGTTTAAATATTAAAGAGTAAACATCGTGTGTCTAGTGGGACTCAACATTTACCAACAGGAGTTCTGACTTGTTTAATTATTCTTGTTTTCTGGGCCCTAACAGTTGTGTTTCCAGCTCTGGGGAGCGTGGTAGGTTCTCCCTGGATGAGGTGGGGAGGTGGGCAGAGGGGAGCAGGGAGTCAGGAGGGGAAGCAAGGGGAAGGAGGGAAGAAGGGAGGGAAGGAAGATAAAGGGCAGGAGGGGACAGCTGGAGGGGTGGAGGGTTTCCTAAAAAGGTGGAGCTGTCCAGGTCAAAGAAACCCAGATGCTGTATTTGGTCTGTGCAGGGGGTGGAGAGAACTTGGGAGTTTTAGGAGAGAGGGATCAGGTTCAGATTAAGAAGGCTGCTGAGAACTAGGAAGTCCTGGGGGGAAATCTCTACAGCGGGGAGCTTGGAGGGCCTGTTTCAGGGTGCTGATTTTTGTGGGGTGTACTCACCTTGATTTTTGTGGGGTGTACTTTCTTAGGGTGACGTCTACAGGGTATGTCTCCTACAACGCCACTGCCTTCTCAGGCAAGGGAGAACCTGGGCCACCAGTGCAGCAAGAAGCTGTGACACTAGAGGTGTTTTACAAGTGAGCTGTATTCTGAGATCTCTGCAAATGAAGTCCTGGATGCTGAGAGATTACACCGGGGTTATTTATTGGCAATGTGCTCTATGGTTTTAATTTTTTCTTTTTGCTTATTCAGGCTTTAGCTCCAGAGGAAAATAGCCTGGGGTTGCTCCGAAATAGATTCTCTCTGCCCCATTAACTTATTCAGTGAGTTTAATGGTCCTTTTTCCCCTTAGCCTTGAAGCCATCATTAAAAGGCAGAGATTTATAAAAGCAGAGATACTGAGCTTTAGTCAAACTTTTGCTCCGGGCTTGGGGACGGGTGAGGGCAGGGGCAGCTGGACCCCCGTTTGGCCCGGCTGCTGGGAGTTTAGTCCCCAGGTGGCTCCCAATCCTTGAAGGTTCTAGGTTGGGTGGACGGACGGTTTCCTGGGTGCTTGGGGTAGGGAAACCTCCCTTCTTGAAGGGAGGAGTGGTGCCTGAGTTTTCCCAGCTCACATTTAGCTGGGAAAACTTAACATCCTGGAGCGTGTCTGAAGCTCAGGGCCTGACCTCCTTTGTCCTCAGCTGGTCTCTGAGGCGGTTTCTTGCTCCAGCCCATTGCTCATCTCTCAGCAGCTCACCACCAGGTCTGGGTGAAAGTTCCCAAAAGTTAGCTCTTCAGAAGCCACTTCACCAAGGGACCAACTTGGCAAGGGCCAAGTCACTGAAAGCCAAGGGACTGGAGGGCCAGTTGCCCAAATGACCACTGAGCCAGTCGCCCACATGCTGGCAGGTGTTTCACCAAAGGCTTGTTTGCTGATGTTTAATTGTCCAAATTTGCCCACACTTCGAGAAATGATTGTGGAATGAAGCCAGGTCGAGCCGGTCCGATCTAGGGAGCCAGCACGCCCGTTGTTCAAGAGCAGGCGGGTGCCCCAAGAGAGGAAGCCTCAGAACAGGGTGCCGTGGGGGTGGGGGCTTCCGAAAATGTGAAGGGGGTGGTGTCGGGCGTGTCCCTTTATGGACAGCTGGGGTTCGGATAGGGAGAAAGGGGGGTATGGAGCGGGAGGGAGGCAAACGGGGGACATTTCGGGCTGAAGGGGCAGCCTAAGGCACAGAGTGCCCAGAGGGTTTGAGGAAATGCAAGGGCCCCAGTACCAGTTGTGCCAGACTGCAGAGACCTCGGAGGAGCAGCGGGGGGTGGGGGTGGGGGGCCTCGGGACTGCCCTGCTGGGGTGGGTGGGCACTGCAAGGCTAGGGCATTTGTTCTTTATTGGATCAGTGTTGGCTCTGTTAAAGGTTGAGAAGGACAATCGTTAGTAAAGTTCAAATGGCTTTTTAAAATTTTTTGAGCATGTTGTTCATGGAAAATTTGAAATAGCAAAAAGTAGAAAATAGAAAAAGAACCCACTCATAGCCCAAGCCACAAGAAATACCCGCTCATGCTGGAGGATTTCCTTCGAGTCTTACTGCAGACTTGATCCTAGAGTCAGCACACAAGGCAGAAAGTGACCTCTGCAAGCCTTTAAATTGCCCACGAGCGCAGTGAGCGGGGCCCACTCTGAGTGCCCACGGAGCCGAGGGTCAGTGGACTCGCGGTGCTTCTGTCTTTGAGTGAGAAGGGGCAGAAGCACAGGCACTTGAAAAACAGGCGTTTCTCTTTTCACCCTGTCTGGTGCACGTAGCTAAGTTTGCGGAAGCCCACGGTGTGGATGAGATGACCCCACTGCGTGTGTGTGAGTGTGTGTGTGCATATGTGTGTGCGTGTGCGCGCGTGTGTGTGTATTTACAGGTACCTGGTCCGAGTGGGTATTTTTGATTTGCGTTTTAAGAAGAATAATCTGAAAATCAAGCGTCCATGGATGGAAGATGGGAGGCAGTGGTAGTAACTTATGGCGGGGGGAACGCTGGCAGGGAAACATTTCAAACAACTCAACTCTGGCAGCTGACTGAGTGTGCACTGAGTGTGAGCGATGCGGAGTGAAGGCAGGGTGAGGGGGTGACAGTGTTGTCGGGAGCAGGAATTGGTCAGGCTGAGAGGATGGTGATGGGTGTTTGGGACATGCTGAGCCAGTGGCGCTTGGGAGAGATGATTTGCCTGCAGGTTAGAAACTGGTCTAGAGCAGGACCTGCCCTGTCTGACCCAAGGGTGCTCTGCTAAATCTCGCTACATGAGAAACCAGCAAGGATGCTATTAGAAAGGGGGTGAGACTTGGCCATGTTCCGGGTGCTTGCTCTTGGCTACCAGCCAGTCTCCTCGATGGGTGTTCAGCCAACTGGACTTTCTTCAGGAGAGGGCTTTCTCTCCTGAGAGCTTTATTACAAGTGGTGGCTCCCCCAGATTTTCTTGTGTCTCTGTCCACCAGGTTGTTTTAGCTCCTATCTACCTGCTCTCCCCCCGCCCCACCTTGCCACTTCCGCGAGTAGGGTCATGCCTCTGTCTTGCTCTAAGCTGACCCCAGAGCAGGTGTGCTGCCAGGTGAGCTCCAGGTGCTGGCATTCTGCTAGAGTGGCAAGAAAATTGGGGGTTATATGATTATTGATAAGGATGTGAAAAATTAAAATAATAATTGTGAACTTACCCTCAAGTAGCTTTTCAAAAAACTACTCTTCGAGGAGGGCTGATCAGATTGCATGGAAGAGAAGGCAAACGACTTATCCAAGATCCACCTGCCTGTTGAGTGGTAGATGTGGACTTTACACAATATCCAGCCTTCCCACCATCACAGTCTCCAAATAGAAAACGAATACATGTGCGCTGGAGAGGGGAGCGGGGACAACTTCAAGCCATCTAAATCTCGGCATCCTCTGCCTGGCTGAAGAAGTGCTTATAAATAATGATGTTGTGACAGTGGTAATAGTGGCATGATTCTCCACCCCACGTTGGATGCACGCTAGCTGAGCTCTTTTAGCTTGGATAATAATTCAGTAGCTTTAATCCTTAGACAGCTGGGTGATGTAGATATTATTATTCACACTTTTTAGATGGAGAAACTGAAGCAACGAGAACTTAGGTTGACGTGCCCCAGGTCACCCAGCTAGCGAGCACTAAATAGGGTGGGGCTCTGACAGCATCCGCAGAGCCCAAGCTCCCACCCTGCAAATCTGCATGAGGGTCAGACCCTGTCTGGACTCCTTGCCCACCCTGTGCCTGGAGATGGTGGGGCCACCACCCCTCGTCCCCCAGCTCTGTACATCAGCTGCGTAATAACTTGTTTAGATTATCCAAGCTGGAACAAATGTTCCTGATGTCAGTTCAGTGAGAAATTCTGCTCCGTGCTCCCTGGGCTGCAGTGATTCATTCACCTCAAATAAAATAACCGTGTGGGGAGCTAGATAAAATATGTGTACCATTGATTGCCTTATTTCATGTGGACAGGCGGTGGGAGGGAGCAGGTGCACGTGAGCATGTGAGGGAGGCTGCACACACCTGGGCCTGGGGCCACCTGAGCTGCTGAGGCCCCGGGCAGTGCCTGCTGCACCCGCATCTCATGGTGACAAGCAGGGGGAAACCTCCTCCAGGGGCTCCTTTAACAGCCTGATTCCAGGCTGCATCAGCCACCGACTGGGGAGTGACCAGGGTCCCCATTTGGGGGAGGACAGGTCCCTTCCCCACATCTCTGAGAGGTCATACAGAACAGGATTTTGTAAAGTTTTTTTTCAGTCATTGAGTCGGTCAACAAACAATGGGATATAACATGGCGATGCAGACTGGAAAGACCCTGGATTTAAAGAGTCAGGAAGATGTGATGCTGGTTCCTTCAATCCTTCACTTTGAGATGTCAGACAAGTCTCATAACCTCTCTGAGCTTCAGTTTCCTCGCGTTGAACACAGCCACTGCCCTGCCGGATCGTTTGTTAGAGTTGAGTGAGAGCGTGAGTGCGGCCGGGCTGGATAGGTTTAGCTGCAAGGTTTTGACTTCAGTGATTTAGCCCTGTGAGGGTTGATTTCTCCAATGCAAAATTAGACGCGGGGAGGTAGGGCGCTGGGCAGCAGTGCGGTCATCTCGCAGCAGCGTCTTGGAGGGTCCCTTGGCCTTTCTCTCTTGCTTGTAAAAGGCAGGGAGGAGGAAGAAGAGGTGGGAAGAGGAAGAAGAGATAAGAAGTGTGCCCGCCACGCCTCTTCCTTTCTCTCAGTAAAAGCACCCCTCCACACCCCACCCCAGACTTCAGCCTCATGGGGCAACCTGAGTCAGCCAGGGGTGCTGGGCAGGGAGCATGGGCTGTGCTGTGGGGCAAGCGGGGGCGGGTGCAGTGCAGAGAGGTTCAGGGAGAGCCCGAGGGCAGTGGATGCCACCACAGCCCACCCGTGGGCACTCTGGCCCCTGACTCGTGGGTGCGGCGTTGAGGAAATGACTTGGAGCATTGAACGAATGCTTGCACCCGGCAGGCGACCACTTCAGGGGACGCGGGGGTGGCTGGGATCAGCCCCGGGGCGGGCTGGAGGGGCCCGAGGGTAGGGGAGCCGAGGGGGGGCGCCGAGGGGGGTGCGCTGATGTGGGGTG